>JAWWEQ010026690.1:0-25193 GCA_035583055.1 Torymus tubicola | reverse complement strand
GTACAACAAATATCTGCTAGTACGCTCTACTCGTAGTTATTTATCGTACATAGTATTTATATTTTTTAAACATTTTAAACAAACAACAGTCACCTATTGAGACTTTGCAATATTTTTTGCCCAATTGAATACTTTTGGGTTTGTTTATGTCACTTTAAAGTTACGAAAATGGCTTAAGAATCAATTTATTACATTAATGTATACGAATATATAAAAAGACGAAAGTACGGATTTCTAACTTTTTCTTTTACTTTTGTGAATATATAAAAAAAAGAGACCAACATGTGCAACGAATATTTTGCCCTTTTGCAAGCAATGTCTATAGAACGCCTAGAGTATCGTTTGTCGAAAATATATGAAATTTATTTCAACCTACCCTGCTCAAGTGATTTCCACTGTGAGTAGCCCCTCGCTATAAACTCGTGATGGGTCGACGTTGAATTTAGCTCGGCGCTTAAGATTTTATCTAGTTGGTCCCAAAAAATCGCGAGAATTTAAATCGTTTAACAATTAAACTAGAAAAATAGAAATTTAAAGTATATTTTTTATTAGAAGAATAAATATAATAATCGTTTCTGTGTAAAATTGTATAAATCTCAGAATATTAAAAAAAATGCTATATTGCAATATTCATTGTGATGCATTGTTATACTAAAAAAAAAGCGCTCGACGCGCGCATGATCTTGCTAGTGATATTAAAATTTCCTTGATAAAATGAGAGATTCCACAAGATAGAAATACAAAAAGAGGGCATTTTTTCATACGTTTCATAAAGAATTTATCAATCTTCTAACTATTACACTGTAATATAATTGAAGTTTATTTCCATCGAAATAATGAATAATTCGGCACAACATCTTTTCTCGAATCTTTCTGAACAATTCAACGATCCGGTTGTTTAAATTATTTGCTGTTAAACACATCACTAAACAAACCGGAAAATCGTTTACCCAACATCCGAAATTCATCAATTATTCCTTCATTTTCATCCTCTTACCAAACCCCTTACACACACACACCTTCTCCAAAATTTAAGGTTTCAGCTTCATCTCGCAATTCAACTCCCTTATTCTCTCTTTCCTCTGCTCGCACACATATATACTAACGCACGCGTATATACGCTTTTTTACCCCGAAGTCAAGTTTTAATTCGGTCGTATTTTTTACGACGAAGGCACAGCCTCCTTCTCCTCCTCCTCCTCCTCCTTTCCCGCATCCGCGTACGAGTATAGTATCCAGAGAATTTTCGAGTCCGAGAGACAGAGGAAGTAATTAAGCTGCCAGGATGGGAATTAGTTTCTCCTCTTCTTTTTCTTCTCCTTTTTTTATGGGGTTCTCTTGTAACTATGTGATTCTTGGTTATTAGGTGCCATCGTCGAAAAAAAAACAAAAAATGAACGACGATGTTCGGTACCGGAAAGAGAAATATTTCCTTGTTTACGTAAGCCATAATATATGGATTTCTCGACAACTATATAATAACCAACGCCGAAACCCAACAGCAGCAGCAGTTGTAATTAACCTGATCAAACAGAACCCCAAACTCGGTTATACTATATAACCTTGTCGTCGAATTCATGTAGTATATATGTGTCTGCGTGCTCTCGATTCATTAATATTACGCCATGTAGCAGCAGCAGCAGTGACTTCTCAAAAATAAACGTGCGCCATGTGCTATAAGACCAAAGTTGCGCAACCGCCGCGGTTCATTGAGCAAGTCGACACCACGCGCGACGTTCGCGCCCATCAGCATGAGCAGTATATAGTGGCTCCGTTTCGGACGCGTTGTTGCGCGAATCGCGGCTTATTGTAATTCAACCGTGACGGTGCTGTAAGTTGTACGTATAGTTCTAAAACAAAATCATGATTTGATTTAAAATAAAAAGAAGAAAATATGGTTATGGTTAAAATGAAATTGTTCTCTTTCGTTATTTTCAATGAGAGTGCATATATATAATAACAGCTATATAACAGCCATTATTGTTTGACAAATATAATACGGGAAATAATATTCATCGAAGAAAATTCATTTAAACAAATATCAATTTATCGTTTTCATTTTAATATATATAACTGCGTTCACGCAGCCCCCCGATCCAACCATATAATATATATAAGCATGTAAAACAAATATAAATCACTTCACCACAACATATATTGAGACCTTCGACTCTAAACCTCCCCGTTTAAAAATTACTTGTTAATTAGTATAAACAAACTTCTCCATTTAGTATCTCCCAATCTCCCGTACTCAAACATATATGCCACACCATATATTCTCAACCGTATATACATGCGTATATAAAATCTCGAAAAATACGCACGCTCTACTACTACTACTGTACATAACCATCGATGCTCTCTATATATATATAAAGCGTATACGGTGCGTGACGAAATTCGAAATGAAATTTTTTTACACACACACGCGTACACATATACATACGCCCAAGAGAGAGAGAGAGAGAGAGACTTTGCATTCGAGACCGCGACTCGGCCTCGAAATACGATTCCGATATGTACGCGCGCGCGTGCGCTCGCGCAGTGGCGATCGAGTGACCGAGCACACATATATATATGTATATGTATATGCGCATGTGTATGCGTATAATACGCGCGTGGACGAGGAGAGAAACAATATTAAAGCCGATCCCGTAAAACGAGAAAGAGAGAAAGGAGAAACGGGTGAGGAGGAGGAGGGAAACCGAGTAGGATTGATGGGAAAAAGTTGCGGGTGAGGAGAGGAAAATGAAGCGGATCGGGGTCGGGTAAAGTGCGCCGCGATTGCAATTTTGCTTAATGTATAGTAGATCTGTATAATATATAGGGGTTTATTTGTTTTTTTTTCTTTTTTAGTGGATTTCGGTGGGGTGTAGCTTTATAATTTTCTAATCGGAGAAGGAAAGACCTTTTCGTTTTACTTGTACATACATAAATCCCTTGTACCCTTACACTTCCTAACAAAATATTTCATCGCTCGTTCCGCTCACCTTTATTTCATCCTTCACCTTCCTCAACTTCATCCTACCACTAACCTCCTTTGATCCCTATACCATATGTCTCTACTCCCTTGGCACCTAACTACTAAACCTATCCTTACACCAACAACGACACACAAGAAAAAACGCTACTGCGCAACCGACAACGACGACGACGGGTTAGAATGAAACCAAATCCATTCACGTACAAGGTGTGTGTGTGTGTTTATATATATATCGGTACGTACGTGACCGCGAGCTCAAGTCGTCGGCTTATAACATCGCGTCGTCAATGAGCACGAGAGTCTCTATATACTTATACGTGCTCGCCTTCGGACCGTTCCGACTTTGATTGCGTTTGGTAGCTGCTGTGTGTGTGTAAGGAGAGGGAGTAGAGGAACTGCTTCTTTGTCAATGGACGAGATGAGGCCTCGATCGCGTTTCTTTTTTTCGTTGACGATGACCTACGACTTTAAGAGAGAGAAAGGGAAGGAGGGAGGATGATAACTTTTGAGTTTAAGGGAACGTGGAAAGGTGGTTCTTGCGGTAGTACGATTATTATAGTAAATGGTATAACGATTGTTTGTTTTGATTACACGCGAGGTCGCGGACTGTAACCACTTGCTTCTTGCCAATACTATACATGTACGCACATATATGTATCAAAATATTATTTTTATATATAGACGTTCAAAAATAATCCGTCATATATATTATATTATTATTAACTCAATTTTAATTATAATCTGGATGCACTGTACAAATATACACAACTCGCGTGACGACCGTCATGGTGCCACCCTATACGTCTGCCCTCCCTCCTTCCCTCCTCTCCTAAAGAAAGATCAAAGCTCTATACAGTGTGCACATAAGAGGGCGTCGATCGCGACACACGCGTACATATATATATATGCGCGGGGGGGACTTGGTGAATAAAAAAAAAGAGCGCTATATACGACAGGCGACGCGACTTGAACCGCGTCGATTCAAGATGTCGAACACGTGTGCGCGGCGGCATATGCGTCGTTTCTCCCCCATCGTTTTGCTCTCGAACGCCATGCGAGGGAGGAGTTATATTATGCTGCAATTTTTTGCGTCAGAGAGCTATACGACCATGTTGTCGTCGAGACGCGTTGTTAAAGATGAAGGAATGTAGTGTATGTGTGTGTGTGGGTAGCTTGTGGTTTGGAAGTGGAATCGGTCGATGGATGGTTAGGTGGCGGGAATTTAGTTGGAGTGAAGTTGTGGATTGAAATAAGGAAAGGAGTCGAATTTTGAATATTTTGTAGGTTATTGGTTAGATTGCTTTGCTTGGATTTTATGAATAGTCTGTACGGCAACGAAAAATTATACTCCGTAATAAACTCTTATAAACGTTGAACGGCAGTCGATCTATAAAAAATTGAACATTAAAATTTGGAGTGTTGCAGGAGCTATAGAAATTTTTATTTTCATAGTACAGTTTCAAAGAATCGGGTATAAATTGAACATTTCTAGAACGAATTGATGTATTTTTTTCTCAGTAAACGATACTTCCGGTTAAAACATTTTTACATTATGATTTATATAAATATTTTTGTATTTTGTCAAATATCTTAGAATTACGAAAAATAATATTTCGTGTATTAAAATTAATACGTCTATTATATAAATGTATTATATAAATGAAAGATCTTGAATTTTCTAGCGATCTAAAGTAATTATTCACTATTTGAATTATTGTTTAAAAATAGCTTGTAAAAAATATTCACTTGTAGATTATTATCTTTATCTTTTTATTTTACCTAACTACAAAAGATAATTCGATCACAAATTCGTCTTAAACTTTGGGATCAGTTAGTTTAGCGTGTAAACATATTTTTTGCTTTTTTCTTTAAATCTTTTAATATTCTCAACTACTCTTTTCATAATAGAAAAAATTAGAATAAAGAAAGTGCTCTGTTAAACTTCTCAAATTCTTGTCGCTTAACGTTAATTTTTATTACATTGGAATGCTGTTATCCAGTTTTCTTTTCTCTTTTTAAAATGATATTCAAGACCTTTTTTAAGACTAAATGGGCATCGTTTCGAAATTCTTTTAAAATAATTTTAAAAATGTCCCGAACCTGCAGCTTTCTTTATATTTCTCCATCCAAAAATATACCCCAAAATGTTTGAGCCAAATCCATAACCCGAAGGCTCGATCCTCTCCATACAGCAAAAGTCGAGTTTAAATACATTGCTAACGCCCAAATTTCTATCCCCAAAAATATATAATTCATCCGTTTCTTTTACGGCATCATTTATTCCTCAATTATAACAAATAACCACACCAAAAGCTCACTTAAACCTCACTTTCTCAATTCCTATATCCACAATCCCACAGCATTATATACCAACTACCCAAGGTCGTCACACCTATTCGAACAAAACATCCCCTTCTCCTTCATTTCTCTCTCTCCACACACACACAAACACGACAATATTCGATCGCGGGGGTGTCGAACGAGTTTTGCCGTCGTTTCGTTGTCACGCTTGCCGCCAACGCCTATATCTCCCATTGACGCGTTCGCGCGAATAGCAGCCGAGCGTGGGCGAGATAAGAGAAAACGGGGTCCCACCGATAAACAACGACGCAACGCGCCACGCCGTGTATGTATATATGTATACGCTTTACTTATACTTGCGCTCGTATATATATATATGCTGCAGTAGTGTCTGGCTATATGGCCACATACGCTGCAGGCAAAAACACCGGTTTCGAGATACGCCCACGTGTATGTATTCGACGATTGGAATGCGGCGCCGTGGTGAAAGAAGAGTGGTTGTGGTGTGTATGTGTGTACTGTGATTTTTGGTAACGAGTGTATAATATATCGTCCGGTTCTACGAAGACTAGTATAACTTAATAAAGGTCTATTTTAATTGGCTATTTTAGAATACCAGAGTTAAATAAATTTGACAAATATTCTGGTAGAACTTAACATATACGAATTGTACTTCAAGTTAATCAAGTCCTAAACGATTTTTTTTGACTCTGGTACTCTAAAATGACAAATTAAGATAGGCGTTTTTTCAATTGTGCTAGTTTTCGTAGGAACCGACGGTATATTATAGTGTTTTGTTAATGTCTCATATGGGTCTATTATCTGATGGTAAATGATTGAAGTAAGGGTTATTGAAAATATCGATCGAAGTGAGGAAGTTATTTTTTTTTTTTTTTTTGCTTGGTTAAGAAAAGTATATACTACACAGAAAAAGTTACTGCGGGTTATTTTGAACTTGTACGAAAATTTGCGGATGTAATTTTTACAGGGATTAATTATTTGCGATACTTCTCAATTGATAATGATAAATTAGAATATAAGGATATGTCATATATTCATCCTGCCGATAAGTAGAAACAGAACTATCAATATAAATACCCGAAATCGGCAAAGTAGGTAACCAAATTCAAAGCCCAATCTTACACGAATTACAATGTTTAAACCTTATTATATTCACATTAAAATCACGAGGCTCAGTCGAACCTTTGTTTACAGTCGATACATACACTATCCTCGTTCAATGTTAACATCCGTCGCACCTTACCCCACGACCATTACCTTCACTCACACCTGTACCCCACAACACACGTATAAACTCATAATACAAACAATAAAGAGACAATCATACTCATCAACATTCGTCGGTCGGTTTAGCTCACTTGGCTAAGACGTCGGGTATATTACAATCTCGATTACTGCGCCAGCGGGAGTCACGGGTTCGAGTCCCGTCGTCGTAATTGAAACGCCCACGGGATCACGCAGCCGGTTTCTGTACCATGGCTTTTCGGCTTAAGCTGGAGGGAAATGGACAGTATAAACGGGCGGTGCGTGAATCAATTGTTAATTCATTGAAGATAATTTATTCACGTTAACTGGATACTGTGATACATCATAAACGTATATACATTCCAGGATGCCAAATTCTATCTTATTTATATTTGTACATTTCTAAGAGATTAATATATTTTCAAAGTATAAAAAAATAGCCGTCGCATGAAAGTGCGACTTGGCGAAAAAAATCCCCTTGTACGTCGCGGTTCCGGGACGTGTTTGTAGGTACGATTGGAGTCGAAGGCGGTGGAAGGTTAGAGTCGGCGTAGGTCCGCCTACACTAACCTTCTCTGTTTTCCTCGCCAATGTAAATACACGCGTTGTATAACCGGGTCGCCTCGTGCAAACCAAAAAAATCGAAAGGAAACCGAGGGACCTGAAAATTAGTGATTTAGTATTTAAATAACCAATAGTGTACATATAACATACTAACACCCCTTATATAATCCAGTTTGATTTACTAACCCTTAATATTAATCCACATATATATATATTAATCAGTACTCTTAAGCCCAATGAGCCTTTAATTAGGTATAGTGGTATAGCTTTACATCCTGTGCGGCGGCGGCGTAGCTTAGTTGGATAAAGTGCCCGCCGTAATAGTTTGAGTTGTACCTAAAGACGTCCTGGCTTGGGTGTGGTCGACCGGTTTATTTTGTTTTTTAATTTTGATAAAATTTTCGAAGAGTTTGATACCTAAAAGGAACAGGCTAGTTTTTATTTATTTATAGATATGTTGTGTTATTTTGAAATTAAAATGTTGCTTTATTTGATAATAATTGCATTAGAGATTGATAATGACGAGTAACATTTAGAAGTAACGTTTAGAAAGAAAGTCTTAACAGTGATAATGCTTTTCTGAAAACCTAAGATAAAATAGATTATTTAAAATTATATTTTTTCGAATAATAGAATTAGGTAATGTTAATCTCTATGATTAT
This sequence comes from Torymus tubicola, assembly GCA_035583055.1. NCBI lineage: Eukaryota > Metazoa > Arthropoda > Insecta > Hymenoptera > Torymidae > Torymus > Torymus tubicola. The sequence continues at coordinate 17,418 of JAWWEQ010026690.1, read as the reverse complement.
TAGTAAGCTATGATTTTTAACATTACCACGTTGAATTAAAATTTGTTTAAATTTATCTTTGTCTACTCGAATTTTTTCGAAATTGTAGACACTTTTGTGTACTTATACAGAAGAAGGTCACTAGACATTTGAAAAAGTTTTTGTAAACTTAAGATTTGTGTTATAAAATTACAGTTTCTAAGTATATTTATGATACATTTTAAAATTTTAAAAATTCAAAAAATTTATGTTTATACCTTTAATATATTCTAATTTACTGAATAAATTTCCTAATAAAGTTGTGTAAAAAATACACAATTTTTATTCTCTATTATAGAATAAAAAAGAAAAATATATAAGTATTGGAATAAGAATACACCAAGAGATTTATTTTCATTATTTTAATAAAAAAACAATAAATCTCTTTTTTATAATATTGATAATATTATTTTACTAGTAGAATAAGATCCTTTGTCGTTCAATATCTCGACTACATCTAAACTCAATCGCAATAGAGTCTACTGTTGAAATTCTCAGTATCGCTTACATTAAACATAAAATTATGCTATAAATTCGTTTCACTAAAATAAGTTCAACCTCTCTCTATCTCTTTAGCACTAACCCGCAGTACCTCTGAAATCATCATAAAATAATAAAATAAAATCCCGCCACTCATCGTCCATTCTACATTATAAATAACCCATTTGAACTACCTCCACCTCACGTCAGCGTCAAATCTAATTAAACTTATCAATCACGCGACGATCGTCTCGTCGCCCTTTCTTCCTTCATCTCCTCTCCCCGCGTTACTCGACAGTCTCATCCGCCGGCCGCTAATTAATAACCCCGCACAACCACAATATATAAATATTCAACCGCGCGCTCCGACAATAATCGTCTCACTCTCTTATAGTAAAAAACACAGACACACACACACATTCGATTCTAATCAATCGTCAATAAAAGCCAACGTCGCTCGTTTTCCGATTGACGTTTCCTCTTCTGTCTGGATTATTTAATTACACGGGCGTGCGCATCTCTGCGGAAAGCCATTTCCCTGTCGCGTGATTTATGGTAGATGTACTGCGGCAACTTTCCGGCAATTAAAATGAATATAAATCTATAAAGCAGCGTCGTGGTTTCTTCTTCTTCTTCTTTTCGCCCGCGCTTTTATTATCGTATACGTGCGCAGCTTCCGAAGTGTAATTTATGAGGGGTGGAGAGTTGTAAAAGGGTTGTAAAAGCGCGAGTTTTCCGAGCGGAAAATCCTCGAAAGTTGGAAATGGAGATTTAAGAGGGAAACGGTGTGGTAGTGCTTTACTAATTTATGACACTTTAACGCGGGAGGGTTACGCGGTTTAAGATGGTTTAGAGAGAAAAATAAATTTACGTATTACTTGGAAAAAAGTGATTATTTTTAGTATGGTTTGCTTTTAAAATATCTTTTCTTTTTGGTAATTTACTTCAAGTAAACTAATCTTTTAAATCATATAGGTCTTGTTATCAAAGTGAATAGGATAATTAAAAGGCTTTTTGTTGATGAAAAGATGTTTACGCGTTTGCGAGGCTGCTTTGAATGAAACTTTCATTCATATCCAACGTACACAACTAAAGTGATCCTCAAGGTGAATACTGTTTTCATTTGCGTGTATAAGGAAACTTAATCTTGCTTTTAACGAAATTTTATTACCTGATTACATGCCTTGAAAAAATAAATTAATATATTTATCCGATAACAAAATTTTTAATGCGAACAAATATGGTGAATAACTTAATTGTATACCAGATATTGGTTTAATATTTTTTTTTAAACAATTGTAATCGAATTAGTATTTTCTTAATTCAAATACCTAAAAAAATCATGTATTTTTTCATTATATTGCTGTATTAATAACCGTGGTAGACAACTAACGATATTTTATCGTTAATATGTGAAACGAAAAGAAGCATTTTTAACAAAAATTGATTGATACCAAGAGCAATTACATACACTTCAATTGACCAAAATTTAACTAAAAACTAAATCACTTATCCTTATCTGAAACACCATCAAAATTATGAATTCCCCACTAAAAATTTCCCTCTTTCCCCCACATATACCAAAAAATTCCCTAGCAATCCACAACCCCAAGCACAATACCCAGCCACCTCCCACTTCGTCCTCGATCTTTCTCTCTCTCTCTCTCTCTCTCTCTCAAAAACTTCACTTCTCCTCTTTCCCTCTCATCGATCCAGTACCCAGAGCGGTGGGGGAGCAGTGGCGGCGACGCATTCATTGAGCGCTGGCTGCTGCTACGCTGAATGGAACCAGGGCAGCCAGGGGCTGCTGCTGCTGCTGCTTTCGCTCTGCAGCTACGGCTTCCCCATTCAACGCGAGCTCTCGGGTCGACGCCCGCGGCTTCCGTCCTACAACGCAAGCGCGAGCGCGCACCCCCACGTCGCACGTATAAAGAGAGAGAGAGAGGAGAAGGTTTGCAGTATATGGTATAGAGTGGTCGAATATATAGGCGATGAATTGCGTTTGGGCGTTGTGAATGATGAGAGGGTATCTTTTTTTTAATTTGCGTTTTTAACTTGGACGGTGGTGATTTGGAGAGAGCTAATTATTTGCTGGAAAAGTTATTTTTTATTGATTGATTAATCGGAGTTTCGGTTGTTTGGGGTTAGTATGTTGTTTATTCTGATTGTTGCAAATAGCATATATATGTGATCATAGCAAAAGATTTTAATTGAAAAGAAGAAAACAAAATAATAAAATTTAGGAAAGAATTTACAAGATTTTAACTTATATAACAGCAAAGTCCCGTAATCTAATAATTATCGCATACCTCTACAAGATACAAATCAAACCTTCCCATTAGTAGGTAACCCATTCGACAATCAATTTTCGCATTTCTTCATAATACCGATTGCTAATCCACACATCCGTCGGTTAATATTTACCTTTATCTATCGATATAACAGTGTGTCCCTCTCACATCGCAGCCCATGTGGATTCACGTTAACAACAAAACAAAGCGACGACGAGGCATCGGTTTGATTTGGCTCAATCGCTCGGGGCGTCCGACTATGTCTTACGCTAGCGGAGGTCGTGGGTTCAAATCCCATCGTCGCGCAAAATCACTCGTCTCTTACGGTTGCTTATAACACTCTCCTCCCTCTCCTTAGTTTTAAAATTGACGTTTCGCGCATTTATTAATCATGTCATATCAATCACCATAGTAGTAGTTAAATAGTAATAATATAAAAAAGTTAAACATCATAATCAATTTGATTTGTCAGCGGTGACGGATGTTTATCTCGTTAGTTATAAAATAATTTCTATATACACAGGGTCATGCGCATCGCGCGAGCGCAAGCCGCCGATTATGCAGCCTATAGTATATACTTATGTACAGCTTTAAAACAGTTTACAGACGATATATATCTGCCTTTAAGCATTTTTTCCTGTAGAAAGAAAAGAAAACAAAGCCTCTCTTGATACGAGAAATTAAATGCCGTAGATATATACGTTTAATTGGTCAACACACAACAAATTTAGTATGTAATAATTCTTTAGATCTTAATCCACCCCCACTTAGTATGTAACAATAGATAATAATCACCCAAAAAAAAGAGAAAATAATTTAAAAAATTGCGGTAATCCATTTATTTAACATATAACAAAGCTATATGTAATTAAGGTACAATGGTGTCGGGATCGCGGCCGTTACGTGCGGATTAAGATAGTAAGAGGTGCTGGATAACCCGCCGTAACGCGCCTTGCGGCTAATTTAGTTTAAATAGATGTAATAAGAAATAAGAGGTAACCAATTGTCGATAAAATTTGGGAGCGAGATGTCAACAGGCACGAAGACGAGTGGCGGCGTAGCTTAGTGGTCAGAGCGTCCGCCGTAATTAGGAAGAAGACGCGGCCGAGTGCGGTTGAGAATCGACTGAATTTTTTTTTTGTTATGGCGATAGAAGTTATTTTACTTTTGTTGCTTGTGATATTAGTAGTAACGAGGTAATAATATAAGAGCGAAAGCGCCATTAAAAAAGCTTTTACATATATAAATATACGTAATTGTGTCACGAAGTGATATTAATGCGCCCGGAAAAACAAAGCTTTTGAGTATCTTAGTCGTAAATTTGAAAAATTATACCAGCACCCCCGGACCTTGGCATAAATGTTTTAACGTAATGAAATATTCAGGATACCGTTTCGTCCTTTTTTTTTTCTTTCATCGTATGTCCTTTCTACCTAATTTAGCGGTATAATCATAAAAAATTTTATACGTCACGGAAGGATGCCTTAATTAAGACGTATATACACGTGTCCTGTGTGTCTTTTACTTCGTGATGCGCATTTTTTTCGTATACCACGCGATCATGGCCGTAAAATATTTAACGCACGTGGATCGTTCCGGGCGAAATTGATGTATAAATTGTACAACGTGGTGCGGAAATATACAGAGGGTATAATTGATTGTGCTGAAATTGTAGAATACTCGTTTTAATTTTATTGATGTAAGAAGGACGAATTTGAATAAAAGAATTTAATGTATATATGTACGGATAAGGTAATTGAATTTCTACGAACGGTTGTACAGTTATAATAAAAATATAAGCATAATGATGTTTTTAGAATACGAAACAGTGTCGGTTGCTGTATTTAATCCGGTTTTATTAGAAATTAATTGGTATTTGTTTGACTAGAATTTAGTTTACCGGTATGCGAATGTCTTCTCACTAATAATTTTATTATAATAGAATAGTTAAGAAAGTTTTATGATATCTTGCTGAGGAATACGTCAAAGTTGTCAAACTTCGAAACGTTAAAGAGCCTCCAATATATTGTTCTGTAATAAAAAATCATTTTACATATCCAAAAATCAATTACATTCAAACCCCAATAACATTGACCATCTATATAAATCCCAAATAGCATATAACCATCCTTCAAAATCCCATATCAACTTCAACACAACCGCAATGCAAACGACAAACCACAACCGCAACCCAACCTTCCTTCTCCTATATTAATCACCCTATGCCCTCTTTAAAATCTATAACCTCTCCTAGAAATAAAATTTTCAAAAACATCTATATATTTCCTCTCACGGCCTTCGCCACCTCCCCTATATCCCATCTCCATTCGCACCCATTCACTTACACACACATATACACACACACGGCCTCCATTACCAAACATCTCCCTCTCCCATCTCTTTTCATCTCATGTTCTAACCCCAAGGACGTCCAGTATATACATACACATATTCACCGGTAGTAGTGAGACCAACGAATTGGGTCAGCGGGTCGTCGATGACGCAGTCTCTCGTTGCTAAGGGTTACGTACGGCGAGCGACCTAGTGACCCGTCCGTGACGACGGATTGGAAGGAGCGCGAGGGTGAAGAACCTATAACGTGTGTGGAATCGGGTCGAGGAGACTGGGAGGAGGAGGATTTTCGGTGGTGTATAGCGGTGCTGTGGCGTAGATAGTATATATATGTATGTATGCGTGAAAGAATGAGATGAGGCTAGGGGGGTGGTAGTGGGATTGTAATGTATATAGGTTGAAGGACTTTTGTGTAAGTTTTTGGTATACGTAAGGTAACCGAGTACACTAGTATATATTAGAATGAAAATTAAGTAACATTTACTTTAAATGCTCCAATATATCTTTTACAATAAAAATTCATGAAACCCTATATATTATCCTACACACACACACGCACACAGTTAAAGAGCCCCACCCCATACGGAATTATCAATGAACGGCCGTAAGCTTCACACTCCCTCTCTGCACGGCGCGCGCGCGCGCGCGCACAGGACACGACGAGGAGAGGGGAGAGCGTTCGATCGAAGAGTGAATGGGAGAGCCGCGCGCACGCCAGTCAGCCGGCTATATAGTCATTTTCTTAATGGTCGCGCTTGCGCCATTCACGCGCTCTCTCAGCCCGGCAGGCATGAGCAGCGGGGGTGAATCGTCGTCGGTGTTGCGGTGCACGCGATGCGCCGGCGCGCCCTGGTTTTTTCGTTGCTTCGTGTGTATAGGTCTTTGTTTGAAGGACGGTTTAAGGTGGGGGGGAGAGAGAGAAAATGAAATGAAGGTTTTTTTGGTTAGTTTTTGGAATAATCGTAGTTATTCGAGGGATATGGGTGGAGAGGGGTAGGTGGAGAAGGGAAGAGGAATGTGGGTAATGAAGGTTATGTTTTGGAACGTGTAAAAATCCATTTTGTACACGATGATGTAGAGGGTCAAATTCTGAACCAGAAGTTTCTTCATCATTTTTCAATATGACAAGTAGTTTGTTTATAATTAATGTGTCACAATTGTTTATTTCATAGAGGAATTGCATATCTATAGATATTGTATTATACATACACAGATAGATAAATGTAGGGAAAAATTCACACGTTTTCACAAAGTAAGAATTTTTCCAATAGGAATATAGTCATTTTTACCGTGTTTCTATTAATCTTCACTATGTTTCAATTAAAAAATTTGTATTTTTGGTTGATATTGCTAAATTATTAGAAAGCCTATATTTTGCTATATCAGTGTACAGATATAGAATTCTTATTCAAAATAAATAATGTTTATACATTAATTACGTTAATTATAAACAAACTACTTCTCATATCGAAAAATGGTCCACGCGATGGTGTACAGAGAGACATGTATTTTCCGAACAAGCTGTATATATATCCAATCGTAGACTTTCTTATACACCTAAACATGGATACTTATACCTAAATCACACTTCTTACTTGTCTTTATCGCCAAAACCTTGTCTTACGTCACGTTACATTATACATACGAACTATATCTACCCACCTGCCATAATATCCGCAAAAAAAAAAGAAAAAAAATCATCTACACATATATCCCAACATCCCCTCAAACCAATCTATATACGCACTCAACACAGTCCCTCACTCTGTTACCGTTTTTCTTCCATATTACAACTTATACACGCACAGCTGCCCCGTCGCACTACGCTCCTCCTCTCCATCCACTTACCAAAGGACCACAATCCATATATATATACACGCGCGAAACGTTTTTCCGCGCACGCCACAGGGGCGCCGTTCTTTCTCTCTATATACCTCGCTTAGTATGCGCGCCGGCGTCCGGAAAAGGAAGATGCACATCCGGCGACCACCTGCCGCCCGCTTTCTCTCTCTCTCTCTTAGTATACACCTATACGTATATGTATAAGTGTACGCGTGCATATATACACACATATACATATAGACATATGTATCAGGCCGCTTCCGGCTTTCGTGGAAACTCTATCGCCAAAGCTCCTCGACACACGGCGCGCCCGTATCTGTTTCTCGCCTTCTTCTCTTTCTGCGCGCGCCAGCCGCCGTGCCGTGGTGCATGAGAGATATGTGTGTGTGTGTGTGTATATAGAACAGATGTATATATATGTGTGTGTATGTGTGAGCGAGGTGGTTCAGATTATGCAAGAGTTGCTAGACGCGGGTGTTTCGTAGTCGAGTGTGGTGGTGGTTGGTTTGGAAAAAATAGAGGATATGTACACTGATAGAAAAATGTAGGAAAAATTCCCATGTTTTCTAGTAATTTGGCAATATCAACGAAAAGTACAAATTTATCCCTTAGAAAAATAGTAATTTTTACTGTTTTTTCTAGTAATTTTTACTATGTTACCAGTAATTTTTACCATGTTTCCATGTAAAAATTTATACTTTTCGTTGGTATTGCCAAAGTACCAGAAAACATGGGAATTTTTCCCCACATTTTTCTATCAGTGTATATATTTCATTTAGTTAGGTTTTATTTTTTTAGTTGGAGGCTATTTATAGTGTATAGATGCTGGTTAGCTTTGGTGGTTTGAAAATTAAAAATGGTAGAAATAGTAGGAGTAAGATGAATTATGGATTAAGTATGTATTACGATGACTTATATTCCATTACTTTTGTGCGACAATATTAAATTAATCTTTAATTTTTCTATTTTATGCATTATCCCACATTGATATCGTTAGATTCTATCATTATATCTGTCTTATAATTTACCGACGAGAACGCCAAAAGAAAAAAAACAAAGGAACCTACCTATTTACTATACCGCACAATCAATTTAAGACGCTTTATCCGAATCTTCAAAAACACACAGAGCTCCCACCAACCGAACGAGAGAAAGAATATAAAAAAAAAACACTTCACCCGTATCTCCTGACTTCCACTTGTCTTCGAAACAAAGCATCATCCGACAGACAGACGTCGGAAACCGACCAAAAAAATAAAAAGAAAAAAGAAGACACGAGACTGCAATTACAGAACTATATATGCCCAGAGCTCCTGCAGGCGTGCTTATTAAAAAAGAAGACGAAGAAGAAGGTCGCCAACGACATCATGTATATATATTCTATATATCGACAAGAGACCGTGAGAGAGTGAAAAGAGAGGAAAAATCGTGGAAAAGACCGTTGCGACTCTTGAGCATTATTTGACGGATGATCCTACAACGGAGGCTTTTTTACGATTCTCGGAGGGAGGCTGCCCTCTTAGTCGACACCTACAGCAGGGGGGAAAGAGAGAAAAGTCGGGAAGCACTTGTGCTTTCCCAAGGTTTTTCGGTATGGTGTGTATACACCGTGGGAGGTGGATTGAACGCCTGAGGGGGTTCAGAAGTCGGTTGGCGGAATCGAGTGTAGTTTATCGAGGTTAAGTGTTGGTGTGATTATGGCAATTATATACGAGGGTTTTCTAACCAGGAGAGTGTATTATCTTTCGGTTCTGGATTTGGTTCAAATTTTGGAATAAGTTTTTAGCTGTAGAAATATGATAAAAGGTGATATTAGCTCCTAGTGCTGAAAAAACAAACTAAAGTTCTTGACATTTTTAAGTTTATTTTAATGAAAAGGCAAATGAAAGGTCATTTTCCCTAGTTTTATTTTCTACATTTAAATGAGAATGAAGGCTTTCTGAAGTTAAATGGCTACTGTTTTAAAAAGAGCCTTTTTTCAAAATAAACTTAAAAATGTCAAAAGCTTTAGTTTTTTCTTTATAGCGTTAGGGTCTAATATTGCAGCTTCCACCATATTTCTACACCCAAAAACTTATTCCAAAATTTGAGCCAACTCCAGAACCCGAAGGTAGTACCACTCACCTGGTAAGTTAGAACCCCATTATGTTTCGATAAAATGATGAACTTGACGCAGCTGTTTACATCCATCGAAGATACACATATTAAATATATAACATGAAAAGTATACTGTTGAGTTTACTCATCTATACACACAGCCACACATGTTTACCAAATTTCATTTCAAGTCTTAGAATCCATCACACATAACAATGACCACGAGTTACCATCAAATCGACTTCCCACCGTTATATACATACACTGATCATCTGCACAACACAACGCATATATATCTATACTATGAAAGCTTAATTTACCATCGTCGCACACGTGCCGACGATTAATCCGAAACTCCACTCACGGCGTGTAAAACGTAAGCACGTAAGGGTGATTACATAGAACCGAGGAAAACCGTTATATCTCGAGCCACCCGTGGTCATTGGATTTTTAATTCTTAGACGTATAAGCACCCTATACGTTTACGCATTCGAGAGACGTTTCCTTGCGCGTGGAAACTTTATATGTATATACATGCAGTGCGTGCGAAGACTCGTGACGGGATGGATAAGGCCACACCTGGGTAGACCGATTGGTAATGCAAGTTTTTATTTTAGGTGGAACGAAGGGTGTTGTATGAAAATTTCATGTTTTATATATAATAGGTAGCATTCGAAAATTTAGAACCATATTTCAAAAAAACATTTTCCAATAAATTGCCTATATAATAACGTTTATACATCAACTTTCCAATTTATTCGGTCGAAAAAATCCCCTCTGATATATAGCTTTAATTCTCGCATCTACACAACGTTCTCCTATTTTAATCGGCACCATTCCTTTCTCAAATATATCTAAATGCAATTTGCAAATCCAACACAACTAATTACCAATCACCGCCAACCTTGTAACGTATATACAATCCATTACTCCACATTCGCATACAACCACCCTTATAATCCTCCCTATCCTAAAATTTTCACATCCTCTCCTCTCACATATCGCACCTGTCGAACCCCATATACACACACATGTACCCCTCAGACATTTCCCGACAAAGATCCTCGAAAATAGAAGTTTTTCAAACCCAACAGCAGCCCTGACGGAAGCTGTATACACGCGTGCACGTATATATATATACATACATACAACACATAAGGACCCTTATGTCCATGTATATAGGTATAACACACATATATACACACACACGCGTAGCACACGACGGCTGCCGGAAGCGTCGCGCGCGTTCCCACGGTTATCCCGCACGCGGCGGCGGCGGCGGCGTCGGCTGATGCGGCGCGTGCGCGCGCATGCACGCGCTCGACACGCGTTGGACTCTGCGCCTAAGGCATGCCAGCAGCCTGCTGCTGCTGCTGCTACCGATGCACCTTTTCGAAAGGTATATGTATATGTATATGGGGAGTGTGCCTGTGAGGATATACGTATAGGAGGGGTTTGCCTGCTGCTGCTGCTGCTTTTTTTTTAAAGGGACGGGAATGACTGATGGTACGGACGGTTGGTGGATAGGGGGAGGTTTGAAGGAAAATAGAGGTGAAATTTTTTATTTGTTTAATAAGGGATGATTTTATTTGCTGCGGTTAATTCTTTTAGGAATTGAATTAAAGTTGGTATTGAAGCGAACTTTTTGCATTGGGTGGGGAGTATTATTCGAAATTTACAATTTCAATTGGAAATGCCGTTGTACTGCGCTTTTAACATAAATTGTTTTTGCAGATGAATCGATTCGTTATATATAAACGTACGTGTATACGCAAAAATAATGCGAAAATTGTGTAAGAACGGAAAAACAAGGTTTGGTCGTCACCGTAATACCAGTAAAGCACATTAGCACCTACAGCTATATAACCGCGCACAGTAATAAAGAAAAATCCTGATTTATTTGTATATGTATATACATACATTAAAAACCTTATTGATAAAACTGCGGACGTTTACCCACCGAATTACACTTTATACTCTCTTACGCCACCTAAACCATATAATAATAAATCTTTATGTATATCCTCCTACCAAAAATTTACGTTAAAAAACCAGCTCGAATGTCCCCGCCATAAACCACCTACAAATTAATCCTGAATCTAAACAAACCTCATCGCCTGCGATAGTATCCGACATCTATACCCGATTTATAAGTCCCCAATCCTTCTTCCCATATATTCTCTCTTACACTGCTCTCCTGTTGAACTATCGCTGCGTACATAGAGAAAACTCGGCTATATACATACATACACGTGCGTACACACACACGAGAAAGAACTTTTCTCAATGGAACAAAGCCAAGCGTGCGCACTCACCGCGCTTACCTATACACCGTACTGTTATATACCGTCTCGCGCAATCTCCGCGTTCTCACCTTCCTCCCAAGCCGCTTGTCGTAATCGGATTTCCGCGGGATATATTTTTTTTTTTTCTATACGCGTTTCCGGCGCGGAAGCTCTCTCTCTTTTCTTTCTAAAAGGGAAGTATTAGCCGATGATCCACGGGTCCACGAGTAACGAATGGCCGCAGCAGGCTTTTTCGGCGGATTTCCTCTGTGGAAAATGCGCGTGAGAGAGAGAGAATGGAAGAAAGGATTGAGAGAGAGAGGATAAAGGTACGTCGCTGCAGTTATACCGGGGTTTACGGGAAATAGCTGTAATATAATGTTTTTTTTTCTTTTACGGCTGTATTGGAAATGTTGTAAATGAATTTTTTGTATATAAGAGCGGGGGGGATTAGAGTTAACGAGGTGGGGTGTAATATGCACGAGAATCTTTACAAGGGATGACAGATGTTGCTTGAATGCGTGTAGGAGAAGATTATGATTTTTTTTTGTTCATTCCTGGGATCTCGCGTGGGTACGTTATATTTGTTGGTATGTTCGTTACGTGAGTGGTACGGTAATATGGTCGCACGTGGGTTTGTTAAATCTGTGTGTATATAGATGTATATGTGATGTAAATGTTATACAAGAGGGCATACGGTAATAACGCAGAGCAGTTGCGTTGTATACTGCGTGTATCGTAATATTGTGTGAGCGGTATATAAAAATTCGCGTATTGCAGGCTGAAAAAGAAAAAAAATCTCGCGCGTATTACGTGATTCTGTATAGTGAGTAAAAATGTTGTAGTAAAAAATTGCCGTATATAATTGTAAAAGTAAAAGACAGACATAAATTATTGAAAATAATAGCCATAAATTATTTGGCACTCCGAGGTTATCCGACATTTACAATCGTATATAGGATAATTTTTTCTATATATATATATTATTTTTCTCCGTATGAAATAACCACATGATCATCGTATTATACTGCTCGAAATTCAATATATCAACAGCACACATGCGACGTTTAATTCATTGACAATCCACTATCCGCCTGCGTGTCCATCACCGCACCGTCACCTCATCCACACCGTAAACAAAAACTATATATATATACGCACACCACGCGCGAGGAAGCGCATTATGTGCAAAAGATACGCGCGAAAAACAAAGAGAGAGAGAGAGAGAGAGAGAGAGGAAAAAAAAAGCCACGCGCTCGCGCCGGCGCACACGTTTATCTAACGGTAAAATCTGCACGAGCGTATGGAACACGTCCGGTGCAGCACGCGAAAGAATGACGAGAGAGAGGAGAGGCGAGAGCGTATATATATATATATATATATATATATAAGAGAGGGAAAAGCATTCTCGGCTGGCGCGCGCACACGCACATACACATACACACACACACACAATCTGCCATTGTGGCCGATTCATGAATGAAGCGGGACTTCCGGTCTCCGGGCCACCGAGGGGGAGCTGAGCACGCTGCTGTTAGTGAACGAGCGAACGTTCGTTCTCAATGGGACTAGACGTTTCGCGTACGCGCAAAGGAAGAATGGAGCGACGTGAACGTGCGCCTAGAGAGAGAGAGACGTTTTATGGTGTGTGTGTGTGTATGAGAGAGAGAGAAAAGTGCGGAGTCAGCAGAGTTTTCGGACGAGGGGATTTCTGAGAGATGCGGATGTGGATTGACGTAGGGTGGGATCTGGTGTATATTGGTGCATTGATGGAAAAATGTAGGGAAAGATTTTGATGGTTTCTAGGGATTTGGGAGTAAAAATTACTATATTTTTATAGGATAAATTTGGATTTCTCGATATTTTTCTATCAGTGTAGATTGGACTGAGTATTTTGAAATCGAATTGATGAATGAAACGATATGATGTACTATAAAAAAATTTTTCGGTAACCTTTTCATAATTAAATTTATAACAAGATAGATAGTAAAAAAGAAGAAGAGTTCTATTTAGCACAGTAAATACATTTTTAATGACATTCATGGGGTATATATATGTACACGTACGTTCTTGAATTACACCGGCTGACGCATTACGTTTTCCATGAAGCATCAGGAGTCAATAAGGGTAGGAAAGTAGAAAAAAGAGTACCAAGAAAATGCTAACGGCAAGGATACCGACTCGTGTACACCCACATTTTCTCGCTATTTCTTTATTCCCTGTATATATGCGATTCACGGAAAAACTAAATCATCCGGAACCTTGGCGTATATATGTAAGTATACATAGAGCAGCATGTATATACCTTTGACTTTCTGAGATTCGAGCACGAATGTCAACCGCATTTAGCCATCCACCTTTGCTAGAACTTTGCGTCGTGTGACGAGATTTTCCACCTACGTCATTTCCACCATTAAAAACTTTTTACTCTACTCGTATCAAAGGTAAGCGAGAGAGAGAGAGAGAGTGAACCCAATTTAACTTTACTCCTACCGTCGTCCCACGCAAAAACAAAAGGGAGTAAGGAAAAAAATGAATTTTTCACTCTGATTCGCGGTGTTGAGGTTCGGCTAATATGATAATTGAGTGGTTTTGGTGTGTAGGCGGTGTGTACGGATGGTTGAGAGGTTTACCTGCTTCTCTTTGTTGACAGCTGAGGGTGTGACAGTTGGGGGGTGAAAAGGAGAGATAAATGTGGTATTTCCGTATACGCAAAAACATGCGAAATAAGCCATGAATTTTCATTATAGAGGAGCGTAGAAAATGGCTGAACTGTGATGGGGGTTAGACGAAAGGGTGCGGATTTTGGTTGAGGATGGTAATTTTTGTATGAATGTAAAATAGGATTTGGCCATGTGATTTGGGGCGGGAAAAGGATTTTATGTACGTAGCTGATATTTTCATAAGAGGTTGGATCAACATTTTTTAAAAAGATATCGCAATGCTAACTGACGAGAACAATAGGAAAGGAAATTTTTATTTTTTTCGTTATAATCTTACCTTTGAAAAAAAATCTATGTATTTTTTTAGAAAAAGTCTGAAATACCTACGTTTCTATATAGTTTTTTTCCCAATGGTAATTTTTTTTTCATCTACATTTCTATCAGTGTATGACGTAAATCTACTACAAACTGTAAAAGAAATTTAAAAATTACACAATTTATAAAAATATTCTATAAATTTTGTTTGGTAGCTTAACAATATAATATAATAATATTGACGAGACTACTCGTAATATTTACAAAATTGTTTTTCCTCCTTATGTAAACTTAATTTGTAAATTACGAAAAAATTAATAATACCACCATCTTTTATCTTAAGCCGAACTTAAACCAATAATTGATAAATAGCAATGTTACATAAACGCATAACATAAATATAATAACAAAATTATTTTGTCAATGTCTCACCTCGTACCTATCGATCACTTTTACCAAAAACTTCTATAGTCAAGAGACAAATCGGCACCCCCTCATTAATACATTAATATCCATCACCCGTACGACCTCGATAGGACTTTCAACCCCCCCTTTCCACCCCTCTTTCTAAAAATAAAGCCTACAGTCAAACATTCTCTCACCCCTACTCTTATTCTTCGTTGTTACAGATAAGCCGACAGAGCATCGACGCGGTCAAGGACTACTTCAGGGACGACCTCGTCAAGACCGACTGGCAGCTTATGGTTGAACTCAAGAAGCTCTTCCAGATCCTTTAATTTCTCTCCTCCACCTCCTCCATCTTATCATCCCTTATCCCAATCCTGTCCTTCCTCCGAGATTTTCCCTCCCTTACTTCCTTCCCTGCAGAGAGAAAGAAATAAAAAAAACGTGTGTGATTCAAACGACGTGTTGACGATGACTACGACTACGACGCCCTTTTTTGTATAACGAGAGGAGACGAAGACGATGAAGAAGAAGAAGAAGAAGAAGAGCGCAGGACTGTGCGCGCGAACTGAACGGAGAAAGAGAATCGGAGAGAGACGTTCTTCCCAGGATCATCATCATCATCATTACTATCATCATCATCATCATTATCATCAACAGCCCTAATAAAAAAAACAAATATGTACTGTTAACGTATATGTATAGAGATAGTTGTGCAGATGCATGCGAAGGATAGACAGAGAGAAAGAGAGAGAGAGAGAGAGAGAGAAAAAGAAAGAGAAAGTGAGAGAAAAGAGAGACAGAAGTATCGGATGGTACATGAAACTTTCGGTTTGCAGGAGCTATAACGAATTTATACTTGTTTTTATGAGGAAAGAAAAAAGAGAGAAAAAAAAATTCAACAAGTTCGAACAACGATACACACAACAAGGCGTGTCGCTCTTTTAGTTTGACGTCCAGCAGGGACTGGAACAACCAACATACAACACATACATGCACACACATATACATACACATGTATGCACATACATTACATATACGTGAGCTCTGTTGTTTCGATATTACAAACTTGAACGGAAGCGCCGACGACTACGACAACGCGAATTCCATGTACAGTCGCGCAATCTCGCTGTATACACGCTTGTATACGAGTGTATAGCACAAACGAGAAGCAGAGAGACCACGACAAGGCGCAAATCTAACGAGTCTATTATGTGTACGAATTTTTTAAAAGCATACAGGTACAGAAGAACAAGAGAGAAAGGTACGGAACGAGAAAAAGAAAGATAATGACAGAGAGAGAAAAAAAAGAGGGAAAGACGCAGAACGGAAAAAAAAATTATATAGGTTATACATACATGTTTAGGTAGGTGATAGAGGTGCAATCCGACAAATACGAGAAAACCAATATACATAGAGCGAGCCAGAGAAAAAAAAGCTGGAGGTATAAGAAGCAAAAATAAAAACAAACAACAAAACAAAAAAGCACGAGTAACGTGTAGTTAAACGATGTAGTAGCGACGATTATGTATAATGAATTATAAGCGATGGATATATAGAGCGAGAACGAGAGCGAGAACGAGAGCGAGAGAGAGAGAGAGACTCTTTTATCAAAAAAATGACAAATCGAGCGAACGAGAATGCATGCGAGAACGTGAGAATGGTGATATTGTAACGATGCTTCTTCTTAAAACTCTCTGCCTATTATATATTATTATAATCGAAAAAGACAACGTTTTGTTTTTTCGCCAATCAAACTGCCTTTGCAGCCTTTTTTTTACAATTCCTATTATTATTATTATTGAGTAAGTTAACGATTTACTTGATTTTTTTTTAAACCATTCACGAGGTATAAACACGATCGTCATATTTAATCGTGGGTCTATTATACGTGTGCATTATACGGATCTCGAGAGAAAATGTTGTATCGGATTTTTACAAGCGAAAAGATATTATATATATACATATAAATATAGTATATATACTTGTGTGTATATATTGAGGAAAGGTGAATTAAAGAAAGTTTTTTTATAAGTGAATTTTTTCGAGACATATATATATATAATATATGCGTGGACATCGATATTGTGGCGCTCGGTATCGCTGATAAAAGATCGCGTTTTTTTTTTGGAAAACGTATTTAATATACACATGCATTAATTACCTTTTACCGTCCATGAATTCATGAATTATTATATATATGTATACACGCTATATTCAACGTGCATTCGATCGTGACAAAAGCAAAGTTTCGATCCTCTTCGGGATAAAAATTAGAAAAACCAAAAAAAAAAACAACCATCACTTTCCGATAAAAAAAAACTTTCTCAACATCTGATACTGTACTTTTTCATTACTTTAAAACATCATCCAACGAGTGTAACCGATCGACCTCGACCAATTTTATTTCCATTCGCATCTTATGTATTCTACATATACGCAATACGTCGATTTTTGGAATCATCCAGAACGACAAAAAATAAAAAACAACATCAAGCATCCTTTTTAGTTCGCATACTTATATATCGACACCGCGACAATAACCACCCATTTTACGTTTCAACAAAACTCCCATACACCCCAGACCTCTCCTTGATGAACCTCCTCGCATATTATATAGTTCAACACGAACCGCGTATGCGTGACGAATGAATGAACGTAGCGCGCAGA
>JAWWEQ010026659.1:12220-25199 GCA_035583055.1 Torymus tubicola | reverse complement strand
TATATATATATATAATATTGCGGCGCGCGTATTCGTCGGAGCCTGGTATAGATAAGGTATAGCGATAATATATATAGAATGAAAAAAAAGAGTGTGAGAGAGAGATTTTATATATAAATATGTGAAAATTATTATTTTTCATTCATCGCTCAACCATGTATATATATATCATCGTCGCAAAACATACATATATATATGTATCTGTGCGTATATGTATGTATCGAGAAGGCGATAAAGCATCGAGCAAATAGACAAGACCGTACACTTCCTCTCTAACTTTTATTCTACGCTATCTACCTCGCACGCGTGGATACACACATATACGTATGTATATGCACGTACGTATATATATATAGTACGCATCGAGTCGAATCAATCGGATTAAAAAAAAAAGGCCTCCTAGGTTTATTTGAAAAGCTCCGAGGCGCGTATAAACGAAGGGGGAGTTTATATTATTAGATCGACTTCGTCTTTCTCTCGATCTCTCTCTCTCTCTCTCTCTCTTTCTCTCCCTATATCTCTACCGAGTGAGTGAGGTTTGTTTGGCCTGGAAATCTCCGGCCGGCTGTCATGGAATGATGTCATGGAGTCTCGGTTATGCGCGGCGCGATCTTTTTTTCCATTCTCTCTCTCTCTCTCTCCCAGTGTAGTAGTAATAGTAGTATGGTATATGTACATGTATACGGAGAGAGGAATATGTATATATATATATATATCTGTGCGTCCTCGAATGCTTGTGTATTACACACATATATATATACGCCATCCCAAGGGGCATCGCTCGAGTTTCTGGTATATATGTGCGTATTATAATAACTTCGAGGATACATATATATCAGAGCTGAAGAATGAAGTTCACCGCATGCGCTCATGAAGTCTTTTAAAAAGTGATTTGTATATATATATATTTATGTATAAGCAAATTCATTTTTCGCTGAATTCCTCGTTGCAGGTTTATATACTATATTCTATGTATATACTTATTATACGCGTGCTTCTGCTTTCTTTATAATTCGTTGTTATGTGTATACGTATTACGTGGTATGTACGCTATATATATAGTATATTGGTAAATAGTTGCAGCTACTTATTTATTATCATATATTTATAACGATATCAATCACTGTAATTAAAAGGCAATTTTAATTACATTTGTATTTGGCTAATTCGGCGCGTATGATATATATATAGCGCGAGCTCAGCTGCGCCGATGATGATAGAATTTCAAGTTATATTCGTTTGCAAGTGTCGAGAAAACTCGGTTTTTTGCCACCTGCTTTTCAATAATATATATATAAATATATCTAAATTATAAGACTACTAATTACTTTTGCAAACATATTTATAACGCTTATTTGTGATTTATATATGTGTACATTCTCTATACTGAAAACTTCTTCACTCTGCGTTTACCCTTATTTTATGTACAAAAATAAGACGCGAGCAAATCATCGAACTAGTCAATACAACAATAGTATTTTGAAAACTCGTGGTAATGCAAACGTGAATGTAAAAAGGGTAATTTAAAAATAATAATGTGCGATTCAATTACTTACATCGTTTAAAATATCGTCATGCTGCTGCTGCTGCTTCATGTAAAACACACATACGCGTTTCTCGCATCGCTATAACGTAGCGATCAAAGTCGTACAAAAAAAAATCACATTAAAAACAGATATTACTACACAACATTATTCAGAAAAAAAAGAAGGAAAAAAATTGTTCATCACCAACAGGTGAGTGCACTCGATTTACCCTGACTTCTTTTTTTTTTACACAACCATGCACCCGTATAACGCACGAATAACTGATCCTCAGGTGTAATTAGACCAAGCATCGATATTTGGCATCGCGAGGTGTCGGTATTGGGCATAAGCTGCCGCAGCTACCTGCTGGTAATGATGAGCTGTCACTTGGTCAGGAGGTAAATGATGATGATGGTGTTGGGATATGTACTGGACCGGTGGCAAAGGTTGCAACTCGTGGTACCTCATCATATCCTCACGACTACGTTGCTGTTGGTGATGCTGGTGATGTTGATGTTGTTGTTGTTGTTGTTGTTGGTCGTCCCAGCCACTGGAATCAAGACTTGATTGGTCGAGAGTGCAGTGGCGTTTTGGAAAGCGATCGCTCGAGTCATCGTTGTCGTATCTGGAACTGAAGAGGTGAAGAGTCGAGGATTAGGGTGGTATGCTGGAGGTAGTAAAAAAATTCATTTGGGTTTTTTTTGGTTTGGTAGAAAATTTACGATATTTTTTAGGTTGTGAAATGGAAGCATTGTTAACAAAAATTAATATGTGATAATGAGACGGTGTATACAGAAAGGTATTATATATCGAAATGCCAAATATTTAAGGGTTGGTGAAAATTGTTTGTTAGAGAAAAGAGTAAATTTATCGGGTTCCGGGATTAGGAATGAAGACTAGTTAAATGAGATAGCTTGACAATTAGTATCTTGTTTAACAATTAAACATAAAGTAGCTATCAGTAGTAAAACTCTATTTTAATTGGTGAATAATTAATAAATCAAAACAAAATCTTACACTAAGCCATTAACTTAATTTAGGTAGTTACTAATGATTTTCATGATTGAATACAAATTTCAATTATACGAAATAAATATTTTTAAAACCTCGGTAAATTACTTGTATTAGGTATTGCACTAAAAAATTATGCGATACCAATCCAATAGTAATTTAAATCATACGAGTTTAACTAACACACTCGAGTGGCGAGATTCAAACTGACACTTGGATGATCAATTGCAGTATACTAATTATAGGTCAATAGCTGATGCGCCATCTTTAATTTCCATACCTTTAATAGTTAATTTAAATTCCAGTTTTGCATAAATTGTTTCGACTTTACTCGTGGATAATCATAATATATTAATTTAACTTCATATAATTTATACTTGAAAAGATATTTTTATCTGTCCAGTATAGAAAAAAAACAAATGAAAAAAACAGAAACGTACTTAACGTAGCCGAAATATATCCAAGCTCAAATACACCAATCAAATCAAGCCCCTCCCCCGTATTTCCTCCAAAACAACCTCAAAACTTCCACCCACCTGTTGAGCAGCCACTGACTACACGCCGCGTTATACTGTTGCGCGCTCGTTTGCTGCTGCTGCTGCTGTTGTGCCACCTGTTGCTGTTGTTCCTGCTGTTGCTGCTGAGGCAGATACTGATCAAGCGCACTACTCTCAACACCGCATTCCTGTAGATTCAACGGTAGATTCAGCGTGCCAAAATCACTGAGCTGCTCGTCCTCTAATGGTAACGGTTCCGTTGGTAGCTCCAGATAACTGCGCAAATCGGCACTACCCGATTGCTGCGGCTGTTGCTGCTGATGTTGGTGGTGCTGGGTTAGGTCTGGTGAAGCCTGCATGTGATTGGTTGGTAGGTCTTGGTAGTACAGTGGATTCGGCGAATGGTGGTGCTGGTTCTGGGGGGGAACAATTCGAACGGATGGTTTTTAAGAAAGTGGGCAAAAGTATAAGGGGAGCTTCGTTGTTAGTAAGTTTTTTTTTATAATTGCAGTATATTATTTTCTTTGGTCTTTGAGTTATACGTATAAGAATAATATGTGGATGGATTTTTGGTTCAACAAATAAAATATAAAAAACCCAACACCAACCTGGTTAAGATAATGCTGTCCCCTGGGCGTCGTGGGCGGCGTAGGTGGCGACGTGCAACCTTGCGACGGCGTCGTCGGTGGTGAATTCGAGCCGACGGAGCAGCTGCTTGTCTGCGGTAACGCGCATACACCCATATCTTCTTGTTTCAGACTTGCCGCTGCTGCGGCAGCAGCAGCAGCCGCTCTGGATACACTGTACGCGCTTTGTTGCGAAGACGCGGACGAGGAACGTGCGTTTTCACGGCAGGACGATGAGTTTGAAGAGGAGGTAGAACCGCTCGCTTGCTTCTTGCGACGTGGTTGGTACTTGTAGTCTGGATGCGTTCGTTTGTGGATCACTCGGAGACGATCAGCTTCCTCGATGAACGGTTTCTTATCCGATTCGGAGAGCTGCCTGGAAGACGAAGGGAGTGGAGAGTTGAGTTTCCGTGTGTTGTTAGGGTTGTTGTCGAGGAGATAGAGAGAAAGAGAGAGAAGTGATAAAAAGAAATTTGAATTATATTATTTGGAATTTTTAGTCTGTTTTTTCAGTATCATAAAGATATACATTTTTTACTCTTTTTAGCAAAAATACAGTATGTTTTAAAGTTTTATAATGTTACTTTTTAACGTTCAAATTATTAACTTTAGGACTAAGTGTACACGGGGAGAAATTCTGCAGTAAATTTTACCATAGTCCGATAGCAATTCTGTTATACACTACCCAAAGTTGAGATTTTATTAGAGTTCTAATAATTTTTACAAGAATATAAATAATTTTTATAAGAAACATAAATAAAAACTACAAAAATTCTAGTATATTTTATTAGAATGCGGGAGTAAAAATTACAATGTACTACAGTAAATTTTGAGAGCTTGTAGATAGTACTATCGAACCTAACAAACTTTACTATGTCACTATAGTCATTTTTCTACTCGCGCAAGCGCAATGTGCCGCTTTGATGGACGAAACAAACGCAAATTAGCGCATGTATCGCTATCATCAGCTGTTTAACCTTTCGCAAATTAAAATAAATTTTAAGTAAATAATATTAATCATGAATAAATAAATCTATTTTCTAAAACATATTATCTCAAAAAAATATTTTTATATGCTTAATTTTCGTTGCAAATAATCCGGGTGTACTTTTTATTTAACACTTAGTATGTCGGTAACTAATAAGAGGACGACTTGAATTCTCCTACTCAAATATTTTCAGTCGCGCAGTTGGCAAGACGTCGGATTCCCAACCCAAAGATTATCGGTTCAAATCTCCACGAGTGCGAAAGTATTTTTCGAAATTTAATTAATTTTTAATATGTTAATATTAATATATGCGATCTTTCTAATGTTAAAATATCATAAATACCGTGTCAATATAAATTTTTTAGAATTATTTTTCCATGGTTAAATTTTACTATAGTGAATTGTAAAAGTTCATAGGTTGGCAGTCTGTGAAAAGATTACTACAGACTATTGTAAAATTTCCTACGATTCTTGTAAAATTTACTAGGAAATTTTTCTCCGTGTATTATATCTACAGTTTTACAAATATTTATTGAAATATAAAAATTCATAAAAATATTTATGTGCGTTAGCTATATACATTTAATCACCTAATTTCCAAATGATTTTTCGACAACACTCCATTTTTAACTTCAGTTTCTTTGAAATAATTATACTAAAAAATCAAATTTTGCCACCATACTTTTGTGAATCTATAATATATTTCAAGAAGAAATCTAATGAGCAATAAGTGGCTATTATATAGTGACTCATGGCAGTGAGAAGGATTAAAGAATTAAAAATTAAGAAATAAAGGGTCTAGACATTAAATAAAAATATTATAAAGTATCAGAAATTGATAAAATCGATAGAAACAAATAAATTATGTGTGATTTTTACCATCGCAATTGACATAAAGATCGGATCATAAATTTCATTCACATATAAATTTTTCCTTGTTGATATACGTTTAAGTTATTCCGGCTTCTTTACGTCAATAACGGAACGCCAGGAAGCGAACGATTAAGACAAAACTGTTTAAGAGCTACGATCGGAGAATCAAGAAGCATCAAGTTATACCTCTAATGGACACCGAAAATGTACGTTTCGTGTTGACCTCTCAGACGCTAATTAAACGGGCTATTTTTTTCGGTAGGTGTTAAATAACAATCTTTTATCAGAGTTATACAGTTTTATTTCAGTGCACATAACCTGCGCACAAGGAAACACCGTGACGCGTGAATCTATGACAAAGTATTAACGGAAAGTAGGTAAATATATACGTATAATTTTTTTTTTCAACGAATACATTATCATTCGGTTCTCAATAATCAATCGCGTAATTCCTAACACACATATATAGATATTCTTGTCCGCTAACCCGAACGATATATATATGAACAACAGACATGAGCGCGCGCATATCCGCGCAACGTAATATAAAAAGCGTTTTATATATCTAAAATCGCTTTCGAGAAATCGTTCAATATCCGCCGCGTCCTCGATAAGCGCTTCTCCATAAAGCATATATATAAATTTTAATGGTCCCCTCGAATTTCCCTCGAATATATATATATAATCCGCGATCGCCTCGGCTTTTTATCGTATATCGTCGTCCTCGTTTGCCACACAACCCAATGACCATTAATACTTTATCTCTCTTTCCCTCTCTCTCTTCAATGACATATCGAAGATCAAGCCAATAAATATATACACACACACATACACACGTCCCTCTCTAATTGCAGCCGATCCGCGTGATTATATGATTTTTTCGTTATACCGAGTTTTCCCGCCCCCGCTGGGCACGCGCGAATCGTTTACTGCGGCCGTTTGTTTAGTGGCAGCGACCTACTGCCGTGCCGACAAAGGATTATATGTGTATATATGTATGTATGTATATATAGGTATCGAACGTCGATGATGATGATGATGATGTGTGTATATAGTAGAAATGTAGTGAATGTATGTGTATGTGTGTGTGTGTGTGTGTGTGACCCCGTGGAGAGTGAATATTTCGGACTGCGGCGACGATGATACGAACGTTTCTTCGTCTTGATGTTTTTTTTTCTTCTCTTCTTAAGTTCTCATGATGAGGGGGAGAGTCGGTGAGGCTAGGATATTTAGAGTCGTGGGTATGACGCGATTGTTCGGTCGAGAAATGTCGAGAGAATATTAGCGTGTGAGAAAGGTAAATGTGTGTGCGTGTGTGTGTATATATGCGTGTGTAAGTAATGTGGAGCAGATGAAGAATTGTGAAAGGGGGATATGTCATGTGGTTTCGCTATGGTTTAAGATTCTTGATTATTTTTCTATGACATATCAGATCGTTAATTGGACGTGTCTAATTTTATTTTTTTTTTACTTTTTAATGATATTTGGTTTGAATGTTATTGTTTTATGAAGAAATTGAAGTACAATTAAGTTATAAACAATGTTAAATTTAATTTTACATAAATATAAATTATTTTGACCGTTTCGACTGAATTAATTTTAAATAATACATATTATTATACTGACAAGAGCTTTTAGCTACCTCTCAAACGAATAGCTAAACAATTATTATACCACGTGATTTTAACTATATACGCATCAAATCACGCATCGACATTTTCATTTATATAAACATTATCTAATTGAAAAATAAAACAATTCCATCAACATAGAACCCGCAAAGAACGTATAATTTTCCAAAAATAACTATATATACATCAACCAGTCTGCACAAAGCCCAAGGTATACCAAAACCTCTCCCCACGTCTCGTAACCGTTCACCCGCGCATACGTGAGAACTGGAACGGCGACACTCCACGCCTGTACAAGAGAGAGAAAGAGAGAGAAATCTCTCGAATCAGTTGACCCTGTGCGCTCTCGCTTGGAGATGAGTAATTGAATACATACGCTCGCGCGCGCACGAGGGAGAACGCGCGGTGCATCTGGCGGGCAAAAAGAAAAAGCGCAGCGGCAGCGAAGGCGGCTCTTATCGCGAGAGTCCATTGACCAGAAGCACACTGCCGAGAGAGCTTTTCTCGAGAGAGAGAGAGAGAGAGAGAGCTTGAGATTACGCTTCGTATATTCATTCATTAATATATACACGGTGGGAGTGCGGGGTTGGTGGGCGTTATATATATAACGTAAGGTGGATTTGTGGTGTGTGAAGAAAGTTTTGATTAAAGATTGAAAGCTTTCAAGTATAGAAAATGTAGGTTGTAGGTATTTTTTATATATTGTTTAGGATTAAAATGCTGTTTAAATATAATTTGCTTTTGCAGCTTTATAAAAAAACGTTTCGTGGTTACAGTAAATACATTAATAAAAAAATAGTTATAACATGGAAAATGCAAATCATTATATAGCATTGAAAAATTTATCCAACACGATGCATTCACTGTATGTCTGTATATATTCAATCTGAAAAAATTGTCGGTTAAAATTGATTTTCTGTACAATTAATAATAATTAATCAAACTCAGCTATATATATATATACGCGTATCAACCACCCGATCATCATTCTCCTCACCCACTCAATCCTCAAAACCATCAACCTTTTTCATCCAGCAAAACCTCTCGACCCTCTTCCCTCTCTCGCCATCTAAAAGGGTTTTTCGATCCCATTACCCACACTCTATACCCACCCATGGGAACGCTAGTATACTATATTACGCGTATATAGCCACCTACATATATACACACCACTGCTGCATGCCCTTAAGACGACTCGGCGCTCTCTCTCTCTCTCTCTAGAAACACTAACCAGAGACTGCGGCGCAAGGCCTTCGATATCACGCGTATATAATACGCTCGCAAGAGAGAAAGATCGAGAAGGGGATTAAACGCATGTGCGCGCGTGTACCGAGCCGCACATCTGCGCAAGCCTCGCGCGCGGTTTTTCACTTTTTCGAAACGTTATATATATATATATATATATACACACATGTACATGTATCTTGAGAGCACGAGCTATAGCTTTATCGCTTCGAGACGGCTTAATGCGCAGTGAGATTGAACGAAAATGTTTTTGAATGAGTGAAAGAGTGGTGTGGGGGGGGGGGGGGGGGAGGATTATTATGCGGTTTTAGTTGTAAAGATGCGAAATGTTTTTTTTTTTTATTAAAAAATGTGAAACCTTCGTACATTGTAGTCAGAAGTGTTTTTCAAATGATCGATGTCGTGTGTGTGTGTATATACAGATATATATGCATGCTACAATATTCTTATCTATAAATTTCATAATAAAACTCTATACACCATATACTTTTTGAAAATTTAATGATCACAGGAATGCTCGCACTCATTCGTGACAATATCCCATAAAACGAATATTAACCCCCACGTGAAATTAAATGATTCGTAGAAACAATCAATCCGAATCCCCTTCCACTACTTTTACTATACATCTCCGCAGCAGCATCGTTCTCTCGCGTTCCCTCACAACATCGTATATACGCTTCACGCTCCATTTTCACTGGCCGTATACCGTATATATATATATATATATATATATATATACACACCCACCGAAGATCAGCCACGACCGATAACCAACCTTTTTGCCGAATCCACGATTCGAATGATCGCACTTTTCACCCGTATAGAGTCGAATGATTCGAGAGAAAGAAGAAGGAGAGAAAAAAAAGAAGAAGAAGTGAGATGAATCTCGGTTCCTGCTATATATATATAGAGTCTTTGCCTTTTTGCAGCCACGTGCCTTCAATCAGGCCTGATTTCCGCCCGGCCGATCAGATAGGACCGCGTGATTCTCGTGTATATATACGTGTATATGTGATATTATATGGTGGTGGAGGTGGACGGCAAGATGGAAAAAATTATACGAGCGAGATGAGGTTTCCGCGGAACGAGCGGTGCGTCTGGGAATTGGAGAGATAAGACGCAGGTTGGTGGACCGCGGATGGGTGAATCTGGTGGTGATGGTGGTGGAAATGGATGAGGGGTGTAGTGAAATATATATGAGTTTTTATAATAGTTTATATGAAGTGGCTTGAATTTGGTAAGAAAGATATAAAAAATACGAGTAATTTGCCTTTGTTATGTAAGTAATGCTTTATAAAAGATAAATTTTAACTTCATGTATAAGATATATAGGTATCATTTTTTTCTTTATACTTTTGTAAAAAAAAAAAGAGGGAGCAATTGGATGTGTTTAAATGGCTGAGTATTAATAATAAATTATACGTCGATATTCTACCTATATTATTAATTATACACTTGAGTTGTTATAAATAATTATTATAAACAAGATTCTCGACGATTATATATGTATATCAATTAAATCCAATCAGAAAAATCAAAATGTAAGTATCATACAAAATAATGTATACATATAAGACCAAAATCATTATTAATATTAAGCGATGATATCTAAAAATACAAAAGACAAATCGTCGTTTCTTTTTTTTCACGCATCACAATCACACATATATATATATATATATATATATAATATACTTCTCGCAACCGATTTCTCCTTCTGTACGTAAACCTCCTCCACCTCACCTCGATTACCACGAACACCGATTACAAAGTACACACTCCATATATACATATTTACTCTCGCTTTACTCGATCACAATTCCCCAAAAAAAATGCACCGGCATGCAGCTTGCCCGTATATATATACATATATACGGGAAATTCACCTGACGCTCAGTTACGCACAACGCAGTCCATTATATAGACGCACGCACGAGCGTAGCACGTCTTATCGCGAAATTCGGCGGCAGCTGTCGCCATATATGTATATATATAGCATGCGCCAAGGATGAACAAGGATATCACGCGTCCCGGTTTAGGCTCTTTTCTTATAGCTGTACGCGTTCCGGCTATAAGTGTTGGTCTAAGAGAGATAAGAGAATTTCAAGGAGAGAGAGAGAGAGAGAGAGAGAGAGAAGGTGGGCGCATAAGCAAACAAGCAAGCAACCAAGACACCTGGAAATTCCCCTTATCGCGTATAGTGTTCGCGAAAGCACCGAGTCTCGAGTGCGTCTGTCGTGCCTCGGATTGCGGGTTTGTCCTGGTTTCTTTTTTTATTGTTAGGTAGAAGTTCTTTATTAGTCGTTGGATTGTAAATTTAGTGTAGGATATTTTTGTATGGAAGAAACATGTTTTGTTTAATTATAAGAGGCTAGAAAAGAGATATTGAAGGCAAATTAAGAAAAGATGTTAATGAAAACCATTAATATTAATTATTTTTCTTGTAACGTAGTATTTCAATTTTGATATATGTGGAATTCTACGGAAACTTTGCCCTAAACTGGCTCAAAAACCGACCAAAAAGAAATTCAGAGGCACACCTCTAAAATAATTATTTTCTTGTTCTATGGGTCATAGAAGAGATGATAAGAACTTGGAACCAAAGAAAACGGCCTTGTGACACCCTTTTATCGTCAAATCAATTTTTCTTATGGGAATTTTCCATGGGAAATATTGACGAAAAATAGTCATCAACCAATATTAACATTCCATATATGTCAACGAATTTGTACATTATATTAGTTAAAGTACAATTATAGAGCTTTGATTTAAGCTAAATATGGTTAAAATCGGACAATTCAGTGCAAAATAACATGCATTTGAAAATTGTAAAAAATGACGAAAAACAATTAAAATATTAAAAACAATAAAAACAATAAAATTATATTTTCGTGGTTCGGAAAAATGCTCATTTTTGACGATTTTTAAATACATGTAACTTTGCACTGAATTGTCCGATTCTAACCATCTTTAGCTTAAATTAAAGCTCTATCCCTTGTACTTTAACTACTATAGTGTATAAAATTTGATAATATGTTTAGAATGTGTAATATTGATTAATGATTAGTGACTATTTTTTGTCAAATTTTTCCCACGTTAAATTCCCATATGAAACATTGATTTGACGATAAAAGAGTATCACAAGGCCGTTTTCTTTTTTGGTTCTACGCTCTTATCGACTCTTCTATGACCCATAGAACAAGAAAGTAATTATTTCAGAGATGTGCCTCTGAATTTTTTTTGGATAATTTTTTGAACCAGTTTAGAACAAACTTTTCGTACAATTCCACATATATGCCTGCATAAACATATACCCGATTTTTATGCTCTTGGTAAAACATAGAACTATTTATTTTACGAAAAAATCTAGATATATGGGACTTTTTCAACCAAATATTAAGTAACTGTAGCTTTTTATTACGGCCCGAGTTTGGTTGAACTTTATTTGAAGCTGTGTAACATTTTTTTACGTTTCTTTAATTTATTCAGAACTTAAAATAAGCCACGAGAGATGGTGAATGATTAACAGATGCAGCCCAAAATTATAAACGATACATTAATGCAAAAGTAAATTATTTTAACCCAATAGATATAAAACAATATTCATAAATTATATTAATACAAAACTTAATTCATTATCTTTATGGATATTTTAATGAACATGTTATGAT
The DNA here is from genome assembly GCA_035583055.1 of Torymus tubicola. Taxonomy (NCBI): domain Eukaryota; kingdom Metazoa; phylum Arthropoda; class Insecta; order Hymenoptera; family Torymidae; genus Torymus; species Torymus tubicola. The sequence goes on along the minus strand of JAWWEQ010026659.1, from coordinate 13,128 downwards.
ATTTACTAGGCCTGTAAACTCTGATGAGCTCAATTGTTGAAAAGATTTTTCATTGACTTAGTATCATATTTATTGCTATCAATATAAATTTAGTAATAATAAACAATAATATTTTTTTTTAATTATGCACGATATCTTCAGCTATACGATTTCAATGTTAATCTTGACTAAAATTATCATTATCTTCAAAAACATGTCAAACTTTCTGTGCCCCTCCTGCTCTATACAAAACTTCTTTTTTACATTATCGGCACGACCACATTTCTAAAGATACTCTTACATTTTTCCTAGAGTGAAAATTGCAAGCGACCGTACGTAAAAAAATTGTCACATGAAGGTTTTCCCCATTCCCATTTCTCTCCGTAGTAAAGCAACAATTCACACTCACACACACACATACACACACTCTTCAAAATTTCCAAAACCCATCAAAATCTGAAGAAAACAGACGCACCAACCGAAAGTCTTGGATTTCATTACGAAAAACAAAGCGCCGTAAATTACACGCATCTCTCTCTCTTTCATTCCTATACACACTCGCACTCAAAAGAGAGACGGCGCGCAAACAAAGCCGTGTTCGGAAAACGGGCTCGACGAATCGGCCGCTGATTTACGAGCGCTCCCTTTTTTTTGTCACCCTTCGAGCAGCTTATATATACACATAACGTTCTCCAGCCACGTGCGCCCGTGCACGCCAATAAGACAATGAATGCACGCGTTTCGTTGGCACTTCGTTTTTCCACGTTCTTTTTTTTTACATATATACGTATGTGAGTGTGTGTGTGTGTAGCGTACGACATAAATCACGAAGTTAATTTTCGTCTTTATTGGGGATTAGTCAAAACGGACCGGGCTCGTATTAGTGCGACGTCTTTTTTTTGGGGGGGGGGGGGGGGGCCCAGAGTGAA
>JAWWEQ010026659.1:0-12210 GCA_035583055.1 Torymus tubicola | reverse complement strand
CCCCCCCCCCCCCCCCCCCCCCCCCCCCCGAAGAGTGACGTGTATGCATGTTCTTGATGGTTACGTCAAATGCGAGCGAGTGTGAGTTGACGAGGGAATGTGTGTATATTCTTAATTTTGTATAGTTTAAAAGTTTAGGATGTTTTAAAAGGGGTTGGGAAAAATTTCGACATGATTTCTCGCTGATTTTGGATTTTGATAGATTCTGGAGAAAGTGGTTTTATGTTGTTTTAAGTGTAGTTAAAATGTTTATTTTTTTATATGTTATGAATGAGACACTTGTCACATGGTTACGAGCAAAAGTGAATTTATATATTCATTTTTACAGAAGAAAATCTAATCAAATGCACGCTTTGACAGCATCAAAACACATTAATAAACGTTATTAAAAAGCTTTAAATTCAAACAACCAAACAGAAAACAACCCGCAGCTGAAACCTTATTCAACAGATCCTATCACCAACCTCACATCCCCTATATACTAAAAATAGAAACACATGCGCCATCATTAGACCCGCTTTCGTACGAAACTTCAACACCTTCGATATAAAAACTTCTACTCGTTGTCACATATATGCATATATACAGACGGTAAAGACGAGGAATGCCGCACTTTCTCACGCTTCCCTGTGGTTCTTCGTGCAAATTGGCCGCGACGCTCGCGCCTATATGTGTATTTAACTTGAACGCGCGAAACGCTTCTGGGCTTTTAAATGCTTGTGGGTATATATATGTGGCTTTTCAAGAAAGAAGAGAACCGCGTGGTCACTTGGATTTTCGCGTTTACTTGCAGTAACGTAACGTTGTTGACCGGTGAGTGATAGTTTGGAAGTACGAGTTGAGAATATATATAATATATGTACGATTGGTGAGAGGTTATTGTATTCATATGTATAGCTGTTTTGTTATAAAGATATCAGTGACGAGAATCATGGTTAGTTATTGTAGATTTTAATTTTCAAGTCTATAACGTCTTTTTTTTTAATGTAGTTTAGGAAGGAAAATGTTTATTTACGCATAATTATACGTAATAAATAAAATTTTCTTCAATTGAAACATTACTGGTGTTTCTTATAATTTACCTCATGCTTACAATTCATCCGATTGAATTTACGCACTCTACTAAATATAGAATCGCGTCAAGTTTTATAAAAAAAAAAAAAAAAAAATTCGCGATAAGTAAGGAATTTCCGTATAGTAGAAATAACTTTTAAAATAAACGTTACGAGAACGTTTATATTTTAGAAAAATGCGAAATCAACTTTTTTATTTTTCGGGACTTTACTGCAAGGAAGTATATACACATCGATAAACATTCATCAAACACGAAAATATATCTTATCGCTGTTCCAATATTGTAACAACTTGAGTCAATTTTTATATAATAGGCAAAAATGAAAGAGTATTCACGTTCTTACAATTTCGCGCAATGAAACGCAAGTAATACATACATACATATACACACACACACATTTGTATATAATGTTTTTTATTTTCATATACATAATTTATACCTGACATACCACAAAAAAAAACAAGAAACACAAACTTTCTCTCTCATTTCTCGATCAAAGAAGAAAAATCTCACTCACCTCCAAAGTTTACCAAGGAACTTGGATAACTCGGCGTTGTGCAGCTGCGGATGCTCCTCAGCTAATCTCTTACGCGCTGCTTGTGCCCACACCATGAACGCGTTCATCGGCCTCTTCACGTGCGCCACTCTTTTGTCGTTCGGGCCCCTGCGCAATAGCAAGAAATTATTCTTCCTATATAAAGAGTTGGACACGAAGGGAGCCTGGAGTCGACAGTCAGTGTGTCGTAATTTTTTTTTTGCTTTTGCTTTATTGGCTGCCGGTTGGTTTTTAAGACTTTTTTTATGGTAATATAAAGATGCGCGATCTTTGCGAGGGGTTGTATATATATAAGTGCAATTGAAAGAGTTTTATAGCGAGGTGTAGGAGGAGTTTTGGGGTTGATTGAATTGGCATATTTTCAAATGGTATGTATAATATTTCTTCGTAATTACTATTGTATTCGTTATAATCGGAGATTTCAAAGTAATCGATTGTACTAAATTACGTTTGCATTTATTACAATAATATTGTATAGTTAAACATATAATAATACTCTAAAAACAAATATAATAAAATATAACCGTTACTCTATACATTTATCTTGTTTCAACAAATAATTTCTATAAAGTATAAGTATTTAAAAATATTTCTTTCAACCTCTTCCTCACCATCATACTATATATCAAATCACCATCATGACAATACAACCCATATAACACGAAGAAACGCAAACCAACCCCTCGACTCCAACGACCCATCCACTCTTAAAATACACGCTATATTATAGCACCCATCATCAAACCCACACACACACACACACACACACGAAACCCTTTAACAATGACACTCGAAATCAATCCACCACCCCGAAACGCGGTCGGAGGGCATCACCGTAGAAAAATCACTGCGTCAGCATGCGGCAACGTGACCTTTCGCCGTGTATATATATATGTATGTATATCTATACAGAACCGGTCTTAAAATAACACTGAGAGAGAGAGAGAGAGAGAGACCGGAGTTGAGCATCTCATCTTCCTTTATTCACTTTATCACGCGTGTGCGAGCGTGTGGATGACTTCATAAAAGTTTTCCTCGCGACGGGCCGCACGCGCAGACCGCGTCTGGAGTGCATCTCTAGCGACTACTGACGTTTCGTGAGTGAAAGGTCGGGGGAGGACAGAGAGAGAGAGAGGGTGTGAATGAAATGTGGTTGAGGGATGGGTAATTAGAGTGGCTGTTTGTCAGTTTATGCGTTGGATGTGCGATGTTATAATTTACGCCGTGGTGTTTGTTTATTATAATATAGAATTAATAGTTAAGTTTTGTTGAATTGTTTAAAGCGTGCGCTCTTATACTGTCTAGAGTTGAATTAGTGAAAAATCCACTAAAGATTAGTTAACATTGTTCCACCGAAACATTAGCGAATGTATTTACAATAATGAAATAGTGAATATTCACTAATTCTTAATGAGAATACATGGAAATATCACCTAATCAAAATAGAGAAGTTTCACTATTTTAAATAGCCGATATATTTCCATATATTTCCTATAAATATATTAGTGAATGATTATATTATTTTATTAGTGAACATTCACTAATGTTTCGGTGGAATCAATTTTAACGATAATCTTTAGTGCAGATCTTTCACTAATTCAGCATTAGACAATACACGAATCAAATATAGTATACGAGCATAGTGAAAGAAAAAAATCGATATCGATATAGACACTATATATATATCAGTGTTTTACACGAACCGACAACCGATAAACCGTTCCTTCATTTGCGGCATCCTAATTTCTTTGTTCACAAATTAGTGAAATTCAAAATCCGATAACAGCTCAGCTATCCCCCCTCTTTATATATACAACAGCAAAACAAAGCTCACCTCTTTATCAACCCCAACCACCTCAATTTAAACATTCCGGTATCCTATATACCCTGTATCTCTTGTTTCGACAACGGTAGAGGGTGCGGTGGAGTACACCCGATAACAGTGAGTATAACGCGCGCATTGCGATACACTATATATACTCGCGTGTGATTTTTCCCCGCCCTTGTTTCTCATACTGATTGTGTATATATATAATAGTCGGTATATGGAAAATGTAAAGGAATTTCTTTTTATACAATGAACGTTGATTATCGAAAGATATAATATATTGACTGATGGTTCGGTATAGGTGTAAAACGTTTGTCAAGTTTTCGAATGTATATATATATTTATTGTATTGGCGGTTGTTTCGGTGTGAGAATATATTTAATTTACGATTTGTTGGTCACACGTATATAGAAGAGTTAATACTATTAACTATAAAAAAAAAATTAGATACAAATAAAATAGAAAAACAAATCCGCACACCCGTACGCAAATCTTTTCTATGCAATCCTCATCTCCAACCCAAAGACAAAAACCCACCCCTTTACCGAACAAACTTTCTCACGACTCACTGCATACACACACCACACCTTTTAACCATACAGCATGACGATCTATTCTCTTTACACGCGTATATATATATACATACATATCGCGTATTAATATTAGCCAATTTGCGTTAATCACCTGGCGAGGCCGCGTATACGCACGCGTCTATATATATATGCGCATGGCCTGGGAAAAACGCGTCGCGCGGGAAACGAGCGCGTCATAATTGAGTTAGCACGCGAGCGTGGAAAAACGATGGAAAAGAGGGAACGCGTCGTCGTCTGTCGTACGCGCCTGCATCCCTTCTGTGTATGTGTGTACTGGTAAAGAATGAGAGGGAGAGGAGTGCTAATTTTTCAGCGACACTATATAGTGGCGAAGGGGCGGTATGAGGTGTTTGCGTAATGTTTTGAGGATTTCGTAGTGTGGGGGGAGGGAGGGGGATGGGTTGATAGTAATGTGAAGATGAATGTTATGGAAATTGTTATGAATAGGTTATAAAATAATTGGGTAACCGACATATATATATATATGTATAAGTAAAGTAAGATTTAAAAATCGCGGTTGGTGCGAAACGTTTGCGTATATATAAAAAGATTTTGAAATTTTTTCGGATTTTGCTATAAAAAATTGCTTTTAACCGAAATATTTACAAAACCGATGATAAAAACGAACAGCTATATATATACACACACACACACCATTATACTTATATCCATCGACTCTACATCTCTCATCGTTCATTATATACACACCAAAACATATAAACAACGACGCGCGTCACCGCGATTAATTAAACTATATACTCACTCCTCTGCTTTTCATATCTTCAAATATATAATAACCCATCATCTTCAACCGCATTTACCCATACACATCCTTCCTCTTTCACCCTCGAAATATACTTTAAAAAAAAACAACAACAACAAAACTCACTTGCTAGCCACGGGCACCTGCCTCCAATCGAACCCTTGCAATACTTTAGCCACTGCAGCTGATATATGCGATGTATGTCCAGCTCCATTGTTGTTGTTGTTGTTATTAATATTATTGCTATGAACAACATTGTTGTTCGGTGGTTTAATCGGCGGTGAGGCAGCTTCGGCCATGCCTCCGCCATCCGCGCTCACCATCATCAATCTTCTGTTATATAGAGATGTATAAACAAACAACGGCAGCAACAGTAACAACGAAGTATATATCTATATATATATATGTATATATGTATATATACAATCACACACGCGGGTAAGACCGGATGCGCCGTGATCTTTACACCCGCGCGAATATCAATTTTCTTTGCTCCCGTCGCACGCAGAGGGAACTACGATGAACATATATATATACCGTTCGATTGATTGACTACTTTCACTCGTTATTATCGGCTGACAGTCATTGTTTCTCTTTCTTTTTCTCTCAGCTGCAATGGCACGCAGCTTCTTCTTCATTCACGATGCCAGCGAGTGCAGCGACGACGTAGCTTGATAATGATAGCCAGCTGACGCTGATAGTAATAATAATAATAATAACAACAGCAGCAGTAACAACAAACAGGCGTAATTTCGAAAAATTCCAATCGTTGGTATATAGACTGAATCACTGTATGGGTATAATAATACGTATGTATTATATATTGTCTACATGCGTTTAAATGATGTTTGCGTTCACTTTGGCTGTGGCAACTATACTTATATCCACTATATCAACCATCAACCAAGTCCTCGCGCACGTATCTTTCGAAAAACAAAAATCCTACGATACACAGATATAAAAAGTAAACATAAATAATAATAATAATAATAACCACGACACGCACCGGTATAGGACAGAGTAATATATATAGAGAGAGAGAGACACACGCGCGTGCGCGGGTGCGCGATCGAAGCACGAGTGAGTGGCTGGCTGACTGGCTGACTGCGAGGTGGTTGCTCATAAGCGCGTATATGGAGGTTCAGAGGAGAGGGCGGGGCGAGAGAGACAGCGTCAAGCGCGCAACAAGTGTGCGCAGGCGGCTGTTGCTGCTGCTGCTGCTTTTGATTAGGTGTGTGTGTGTGTGTGTATGATGTGCGAGCGGTTCTTTTTGTGGTATATGTAGAGAAGCGGCGTGGTGGTTTGATGATTATAAAGAGGGAGAGGATGTGCGAATTTGTATAAGGAAGTTTGGGGTGATTGTATATGGGAGGGGTTTAATTAGAGAGAGGATTGAGATGTGCAGAGGTTGCGGAAGGTGATGGTGAGGGTTGGAGTTGGTTCTGGTGGCTATAGGAGGTTTTTTGAAGGTTTCGGTAGGAGAGAAATTATTTTATGAGTATATATGTATTAAGTAATAGTCACTGTGATTATATGGTTGACGATTGGACTGTGAAAGAAAGTTATCGTTTTTTATTTATATTATACATGGAAAAAAGTAATCAGTATAAATTCTACATTTCCGACAGTTGATTAGACTGTTTTATTTTTTCCCTGTAAGCTATGCTGTTTATGTATATAAGGATCGTATCAAATTAGCTCTTACATAATTTCTGATTAATAAGTTTTATTCTTACTAAAGAAAATATCTTCTCTGTTATAATAATGCGACAAATATATAACGCGATGTAATTCATCTATATATTAAAATCAAATGAACAACATACCGAGATGTTTTGAAATTTAATTCTATTATTATTTTTATAATTAAATATATGTTATTTTGATAGTATATTATTTTAGTTTTATATATGTTTTCATACTCACAATCTTTTTAGTTTTATGTAATATATGAACGAATAATTTTTCATGACTATTTGTTATATATTCACTTTTAATATTTATTTCATTTATTTGATTTTCATCAAGTAAGATTATTAAAGTAGTTTTACGTTAACAGAACAAAAACTTTCATTTTATTGAACATTTTTTCAGGAATAATGACGTAGACTAGATTTTCTTGCAATATTTTTATATATTATTAAAATGTTCTTATTCAAAAAATATATATATAATATTAGATCTATTTGCTTGATGAAGAGGCATAACAAATTTAATGCCAACAGAATTGTATTACCTACAATTTTTTGAAATAATACACAGTCTTAATTACATTGAAAGTACATCATACAATCATTTTTAGTATAAGTTTTAAAATATTCCTCTTCTAGGTAGAATATTCTGTAATAAACAAAAGATAAATTAAAATGTATTTAAATGTTATATATAAATATGATCAACGACAAAAGTGTTATTTAACTTACTTTACAATGAATTTGTAATATAATACAACGTTATTCTTTGTTCTCATTACAAAGTTCTGAATTTGTACTACATTTTAGGAGTTTCTAAATTATTCTCTTATATTATTAGAAAAATTTTACATTTTTTCTATTGTCTTCTTGCGCTGGATGCCTCCTTATACTAAAATACATTTTTTCTTATAAACAATTAAGGTAATAATAATAATTTTTCAATTGTGACGTAACGAATTTTTTGTCATTTAGAATGCTTAAAAAACTTAAAATCGCCACATCACAAAATATTCATACTCCATAAGTGTTACTAAAATTTACATAAGAATTTACGAAAATATATAAACAAAAATTAAACACTGAACGATTACATTCATTTATATATAAGTATTTTCCAAAAAGCTCTAAATGAAATCCATATATATTTTCTATTCGATTTGACCTTTCTCACTTTTTACAATAAATATGATATATAGATAAAATATAAATTTTTAGAGATGGTAGATCAAATTTAAATATTTAGTGTGACGTCATCTTATATAATACATAAAAATATTATATGCATCAAATTCTTAAGGTAAAATATTAGAATGAGCAGTTGAATATATATAATTAAATTATTACATATTTAAAAAGAAACATTATTTGTAATTGCATTAAAATAAATCACACGAGAAAAGGTTAAAATCAAGTCTAGATTTTTTCACCAATAAACAAAAATATACAATTAAAAGAACTACATTCCTTTATTCACAAAAAAAAGTATTAAAAATTTCAACTGCTAGTCTAATTAAAATAACCTATATATATATATATATATATATATATATATATATATATTTGACTTAAATAAAATGTTGCTCGTTTTCGCACCGCATTACAATTAATTTAGCCATCCCCACACCGCACATCACTTTCCTCCTCCCGCTCACTTTATATATACACATATATATTTTCGACCCTCTCTTACATATATATATATATACTCTTTCTTTCTCATTCTCTCTTACGTGCCACGCGTGTGTTACCATGGCTACCGGCGTGGGGAGGAGAGGACCTTTCGTAGAGCTCCACCCACTGCGCAACGAGGACGAGTCAGGGGCTTCGGTCGATTGGTCATCGGCCGTGCGCTTGCTGTCTCCCTATTGGCCGACACTTATACCGAGAGAGAGAGAGAGAAGAAAGAGAAAGACAGAGATAAAGAGAGACAGAGAGAGAGGTAAATAGTTATACCTTGGCAAATAAGAGCTAGAGAGGCATAAACGGAGTACCGGCGTGTGTCTCGTTGAAGCCGGAGGTTTGGAGAGTAGCGATATGGATGGATAATAGGGTTTGCTGGTGTGATTATTGTTATATGTGTATGGGGGAAGTTGAAGAGATTGATGGAATTGATTGGTTTGTGAATGAGGAAATTCTTCTGTGGTTTTGCGATTTTTTTAGAGAAATAGAGTGTAAGATGAAAATTTCAATATAGAGCACTACTGTTTTATTTTTTAAGGAAAACATATACTCTACTAATTTGTGTTAAGAAATGCTGTGTCTCAGCTGTTAACTAATTCAATTCGAATGATGATTATTATGTTTAATGCGGGAGCTAAGTATTTTTTATATCCGAAATTTTTAATAGTGTAGGTTCAAATTGTATTACGTAATATTTAGTGTAACTTAATATGCTAAGCCTAAAATAGAGAAAAGAACCGATAAAATCATTGTATGATTTATTTACTGTCAATGTCTTCAAGGGCCACTACGTATAATATAAATAGGTGAAATAATTTAGCAATTCATTAGTAAACGTTCACTTATACTGAGGTACCTAGAAACATATAATTTTTACTTCGGAATAAGTGAACCCTCGCTAAATTATTGGCAGATTTTCTTACTAATAATGCCAATAAGAGTGAGATTTCTGATTATTCAATTTTTATAAAATGTACATCAATCTCTAATTAACCATTAGTTATTTAAATATAGCTTTATAGTAAAAATAAATGTGACAATCATATAACGTAAACATTTTTTTAATTTTTAATTAAAATTTTAATTAAAATAACAACCATCGCACTTACAAAATATTTTGACGTTCATTCTTGTATATTAAGGATTGTGACAAAATTGTGGCAATTCACAATTCAGTGAAGAAAAATGAAGGTGGCCATAGAACCAGGCAACCTTTTGGGTGATCGTATAAAAAACAAACTTTTTTATGCTCTCAAGCGATTTCTTATTATTATAATATAATAATTGAAAAAGGTAAATCGAGGATCTCTGTAAAGAGCTTTATATAACGATAATTTTTTTGCTAATATTTTAATTTTAATTCATAACATCGTAAAAGTTATGGTCGATAATTCTATGGATGTCACTATATTCTGCAACTCTCCCGTAAAATATACCCACTACATTATATTAAAATTTACATTAAAATTTATAAATCACAACAAACTACAATTTTCCTATCTCCTGAATCCCTTCCCAAAACTGCGCAATTATTATACATTTCTAAAAAAGAAAAAAAAAATTTGCATGCGTCCATCTTTTCTCCTCCCGCACGCTTCGTCCGTTTTTTTTTCTCTGTCGGGCCTTTACTGCCTCTCTGATTTACAAGGGCCACACGAGGAAATCTCTCTCTCCCTCTCTCTTACACACACAGCTGCCGTCGGCGGCTTCCTCAATAAAGCTCACGCACGTGGATCGTCCATGCGTCTTACGGTATATATATATATATATTACACACGCATACGTATATCCTCGCACGCGGGTTTTTCTCAGGACGAGATCTTTTTTTTTTATGGCGATTCCCGAAAGGTGTGAGTTTCGTCTGCGGGAGCAGCGAGTTTTTGTTTGGGTTTGGGGAAAAATTATTGGACGAGCGTGAGGGATGATGTTCGTATAGGGTGAGAACGAAAGAGTCATGTGCGTATTGTGTGACATGGTGGTTGGAAAATGAGCGTTACAAGTTAAAATTACAATTTGCTTAATTATATAGCGAGAAAAAGATGTGAAATATATATATTATTTGACTATGATTGATACTGCTATAAGTCCAATTATAACTGATATACATTTATAATTAATAATTTATAATTTATTCTACCAGAAACGATTGTATGAACATTTATATCCAATTGTACTATGCAGTATAGTAATTAGAATTGACAATTTTATCGTTATCAAATTATACGTATAATATTATTAATCTAAAGTGATAGAATCAATAAGAAATTAAAATTTATTTGAAAAAAAATTGTTTTAATGAACAAATACTCTTGAGCTTTTAAATTTGAGAACGATTTTTTGGAAATTCAATTCGGTTCCATATTAATATTAATTTATTACTTCTAAGAATGAGAACAAACGTTTATACATGTTATAAATATTTAAATTTCTAATTAAATATCATCAAGTTATTTTTATTAGCATCACAATCGACAAAAGTTATCAAAACATCTCTAAACCAAAACATTCATCATTCTTTCCTCCTCCCCTCGCGCTAATCACGACAATTGTGCGACCCGCCATACCACCACTATAGTGGTTCATATATGAACTCTGACTATCACATAAACCCTTTCCCATATACCAACAAAAAAAAAGTATTCATATATATTCTCACGCGCACTCTATAGCATTGTATATGTATATATATGAATCTCCCGAAACGACAACCTTCGCCAAATTACAATAATAATCCCCTCTCTCATCTCTCATCTCTCTCTCTCCAGACAACTTCCTACCGCGTCATTCTCCATATATATATACCTTATATACGCATGTATACACATGCGCGCGCGCACGTACCTATATAACATATGGAAAAACTCTCGATATAGCCGATGTTCGCGAATTTTTTCCAAGATTTCCCCATCGAGATATCGCAGCCGGCGCCGCATGTAAATACCCCCGTATATATACATATACATACACACGCGGCATGACTCTTCTTCTCCCCCCCCCCCCCCCTCGCGCGAGTGCCGATCGTTCCGCGATGACGATTAACAAACGTTATAACGCGCGGTGCGCCACGTGCGCACGCAGAGCTTGTATGCCTGCCGGCATGATAATCAGGGGGTACAATTTTCTTTATTAGAATGTATATATATACACAGAGAGGGTTTCGAAGGTAACACGAGCGTGGAATGAAAATATTTGGTTGTTGATAAGATATATTATTATTATTATTGTTGTTGTTGTTATTATTGTTATTATTATTGTTGTTGTTGTTATTATTGTTATTATTATTATGGTTTATATACAGAGGCCGGGCAGCGTCTTTGTGAAGTAAATAGACGAGTGACAGGTGCTTATATATGTGAGAGCCGGTATATCACGATATCATAAGGGCCTATATATGAAGTGCAAGTATATATAGTGATATATAGGAGAGAAGTTGAGTTCGAGTATATACGCAGCAACGCGACTTGAGAAGTGAACGAAGGGTGACAGACGTATAACGCACTGCATATGCGGTCTTGATTACATTATTTACGTTAAGTTTACGAGCGTTCGATAAGAATGCGCGCGAGATAATCGGGCGTTTATCAGGGGGGATTCAAGTATAATTGTTCTATGAATTATATTATGTGTAAGAGAAAGGGGGGGGGGGGGGGGTTGGGAAAATAAACGAGGCAAGCGTGATTTTTTATTATAAAATATATAATAAGTTTAGCAAGTATATATAAAAAATTTCATTATAACCCATTCGTATATACCAAACTCATGATTATCCGTTGGCTTAAATAAATATATAAGATATATATATAAGTAAAAATAAATGTTATACGTTTGTTTGTTTGTATGGTATTACATATTTATTAACGCTCTAGGAATACGTATATTAAAATAATTATTCTAAAACCCACTAATTCCAAGTAAATTAAGCAAAAGCATCGTTCACAAACCACATAGCTATATGGGTACACCTCTCTTATCACTCCTAATCACTTCTCTATATCTTATATACCTTCTTTCTCCTCTATAC
>JAWWEQ010026648.1:0-25207 GCA_035583055.1 Torymus tubicola | reverse complement strand
TCTCTCTCTCTCTCTCTCTCTCTCTCTCTCTCTCTCTCTCTCTCTCTCTCTCTCTCTCTCTCTCTCTCTCTCTCTGGCATTATACACGCTTACAACACTTGATACCGCATTATATTCGTGTTAATAAATATAATCGACGAATATCTAAATGTTTTACGCATTATCTCGTGTTTATCAGTTAACACCTATACACTATCAGCACGCTCAGAGAGAGAGAGAGAGAGAGAGAGAGAGAGAGACCAGAAAATCACTCATCACATTGATAATATATAATCCTATCATCGTATACCGGTATAAAACGTTATATACCAATCGTCAACTATGAAATAATTCGTAATGTATACGATAAGTCTATATCATCCATCAATGTTTTCTCAAAAACTACCGCGAACCTCATCATTATACACATACCAATAAGGAAACATCACACATATATATATATATTCAACCACACTCGCCCCCCCCCCCCCCCAATCAATCTTCATCAATTACAGCCGAATTATATATACGTAACACGTATCACTCGGCCTCATTTAATTACCGTCGTAAACAACAACTCCCAAAAACTCTCGATATACTTTTGTTCTTCCCCTCGTTTCTCTCTCTCTCTCTCTCTTATCCCAATTAGTTCCATGCACACCGCTATATACGCAATTGCATTCAACCTCCACGCCACCACAACGTTTACCATCATTCATCCCCCCTTTACCACCTCGTTCGATCTAAATTTTCTAAGATTAGATGCATCTCTTATATGTCCCCTAGACTAACATCTTGATTACCTCAACGTCTATCTTTTGTACCCTTTGTAAATTGTACCGTCAACGGTACACAAGACATATAACAACGCACGTGCGTCTATACATACACATTAACTTCGTCCACATATACACACATATACTCCGTGCGCACTCACGTTGAGTGACGGTCCCTAAACTTCGTACGTCGGTTCTAATTGAGAATATTGCCCGCTAAGTAAGAGGTAAGCAGCAGTAGTAGTAGTAGTATGTAACAAACGGCTGTTGTCTCCGACACATATATATATATATATATATAGTAGTTCTCGAACCGACGGCCACTTGATTATAACCATATCCTCGTGCTCGAATTGCGAAACGAAACAACAAACGAAAAAAATTTTCTGCGCACGCACGTAGCACCTCCTCCTGATCGTATGTAAACACATCGATGAGTAAAAGACGCGTATATATATGTATATGATCGTAAAGGCAAGTTTATTCCGCATATTCACATGACACGCTGTGCAAATGGGGCCGGGTCACGTGGAGCTGTTTGAACGCTCGCGCGCGCGCGCGCGTCCGCGATTCGATAATCGGTTAACAGGCAACAGCAGCTTGCGTACAACATATGTACACAGATATACATATATATACATAAAAGCCGAGGTATAACACAGTTCAATTTTTTTCTTTCTTTATTTCTTTCTCTCTCTTTTTTTTCTTATCGGTCGCCCTCTTCTCTCCTTCGCGTCGTTGTCGTCGCGGCTCTCTCTCTCTCTCTCTCTCTCTATGAATCACTCGAGTCATGTGAGACACTCGCGCCTGCATGTGCGGGTTGTCACGAGTTCTTTGCCGCGTCTCATCACGTGCCCTCCTGTCAAACATTAGCGGATCGATATTTCTCCGTCTTCTTTATTTTTTCTTTTTCGAGAGTGAGAACAATCACGTCTTTCGTTACGGCCGTGACATTCCGCACGTGCGACTCTTATATATAGTAGAGCATAGTAACACGTTATATCTATAATATACAACGTATCTACATATCAATAATGAATAGTCGCACGAGAGAATTACGATAAAGGCTAATCAATTTTCGGATGGAAAAGTTCGTTGGTATATCACGCGCACATGGCGATGTTTCTATATTGTGAGTATATATACGGAAATGCGAACCCAACACACGCGTGTTTATAATTATTACCGGATGCTAGATAGCGAATATACGTCATATACAAAGATGATGATTATCCGATGCGGAGAAAAATCTCTGTTTATATACACACACACACACGCGCGCGCGAGGTTTATAGTACTGTCCACATCTGACAACATTAATTTCCGCATACATAAGCTGTAAAACTACAGGACCGATTAGCATTCGCATAGACGTGCATAACATATTTTTTGTTTTTCGCATCCTTTTTAGCTAAATACCTAAATGCGCCTGTCATCAGTGTCGGCCTATTTATAGAAAGCGCGCGTGCTTACCTATAAATATCCCTTATCTAGAGGTCAGTCTATATACTAGACGAACCATGGTACCGACGAAAGCTGCGCTTTACATATATATATATATATATATACATAGTTATATAGTACAGCTTCTATAATATACGCGCCAACGACGACGGCAACGGCTCTCGAATATTAACAGGCCATGCGCCATCGATTAGATGTTATTGATCTCTCGCGCGATATGTATTATATACCCTGTTGACAGAGAGAAAGAGGAATTTAAAATTTTTTTTTTCTCTTTTTTTTTCACGTGACCGCGCGCGAACTGATGACTCGTCACGTGAATCAATTGGAAAGGGGTGGTGGCGCGCAGTACCACGCGCAAATATGTATATATATATATATATATATAAGTATAAGCAAACGATCAAGTGAGCGAACATATATAGTCTTGACAGATGTGTTGACGCGACGTATAATAGCCGTTTAACCTTCTGATAGCCGGCTGATTTTTCCTACTGAAAAAGTGTAACTTTCGCGAAATTTTCCATATAAATGGTTCTTAAGTAATAGTATATGTGGGTCGATCATGGAATTACGCCATATGGTGTCATGCTGGCTGTCGAAAGGTTAATACTTATCCAGCGATGGATGCAGATTCTGGTAGTATAGAGGGAGTATGCGGCTATATATATATGCTGTGGGCCTTCTAGGAAAATAATTTCACGCTCGAGTATAATATAATTGCTGCGTGTTTTTTTAATTGGCGACGGGTGATCATGTGACTTTTTCTCTGTTTCTCTATTCAAGTTTCTCTTTTCGCTTGATTAACGCATTATTATATATACATATATGAGCATATCCCCATCTACTTGAACCTGACGAAATGGCTTATTTATGCAGCGATTTTAGCCAGAAATAATTATAATTCTATAAATTTTCATTATTTAGGTAAATAGGTAAAGTTTTTGCAGAGTAAACATTTATATGCTAATTCACGTAATTTAGAGCTCCTAAAAATAAAAAAAAATGCAATATTTTCTAGCGAAACTCAATAAAATGTCAAGATTCTTAATAATACTTCTTTAAGCCGACGTTAATTAGAACTCTGAAATAAAGGGCATCGGTAAAATGTTACTATACTACAATATTTACAATTTTGTCATTCATATGCCACTTCTTATGTGGACACAATAACGTTTAGAATGTGGGTCACTGTATTTTTCAAAATTTGAAATTATGACAAAGTTTCTGGTAATTTTTTTCATAAAAAATGACAAAGTTTTGGGGATATGCCCATATAAGTTAAGCTTATCGACAATACTTCTCGCGATATATATTTGTATAGCACGATATTTAGAGTGTCTTTCGAGTGTTGAACATTTAATGAGCTTCCTCGTGTTGAAATGATTGAAATCTGGTGAGAATTTCCGCTGCTATACGAGTACACAATGCCAAAAAATTACAAACTAATTGATATGCACAAAGTATGGTATATATTAGGTATATGAAAGACGTATGTAGAGAGATAGAGTATAAGTGTTGATTGACAGCACTTAATAGAATGGGGATGTTTACAGCTGACACGCGCGTTCTGCTTTTTCAAAGTAATGGACGTGAAAGAATTCCGACTCGCATAATCTATATACGAAGTGAATGTCAATAATTTAACAACCTCGTTACAGTGTATATGAACCGGTGTTATATATGTACACGTAATTGAATTACAGCCTATTGAACTTCTTCTCTTGAGACTTTTCTCTATATATATGTTTGTCCGCGGAAATCTTTTTCATTGCACACAACGCAATCGCGCAAATCGAGAATTCAGAGTATGCTGCGTATCGCAATATGACGATAAAGAGTGAAAAAAATAAAACAGCATTCCGTCGAGGAAGTAAGAAAAAAAAACGAGATTGATTTTTATACCTTTATTGCTTTCGAGAAGAAATTTGTCGGATGATTCGATAAGTATAATAATTGCGTTATATACGAACGATTTAACGATTGTTTCTTAAAACAAATCGATTACAACAGTTGACAATCAAATGAAAATCACGCATGAATATTTTATATATATATATACTGTTTACATATACATGTTTAATATTCCGCTAACGCCAATTATAACTTTTCTTCGTATAAATTACGCTAATTGCATAACACTTAGTAAATAAAAATAGCATTATACAATGGCCTGTTATCAAATAGATAAATGCCACTCTTTTTTTTTTCTTCTCGCATTATTATTTATCGACCACCGCTGTTGTAGTTAAAATAAAAAAAAAACTCCATTTGCCTATAGTGCTCACGCAATAGCCGGACACTTAACTTTTATCTTTGCCGTGTGCTGGTCTCGCTGTGTAAAAAAGGAAAAAAAGACAAAAATCTAGCTCCAACAAAATCCCGACACAACTTTTTTAACACTTCCGCATGTGTATGTATATATATACACACACATACAATCTGCGCAAGCTCAATCCAACTTTGTCGAATTTTCACACCCACTCTAGTTTACGCGTTCACCTGCGAATTTTCACGCGTACTATATAGATATACGTTTAAAAAATTATACACTCTACACGTACTCGTGCGGTTATTCCATCTTAATTCGAATTCCTAGCAAATCATATATTCCTCTACGAGATTATACTAAATTAACCTATTATTAAGTTTTTTTCTTCTTCTCTCTCAATTAACAACGATTTCCGCGAGATGCAAAAATCCGATCGATTACGAATTTATATATATATATATATACACTCGTGTGGTTTCCCCGGAATCGACCACTCGATTGTATATACATCTATACAATAATTATAAATGCCGCATGTATACACTGTTGCGCACACGCAAGTCAAGTTCATCAATAATATCAAAGTCGAGGACTTTGTCAAGCGCGGCACGCGGCTGGAGTTTCTTTTTTTTTTCCTACTTCTTCTTCTTCTTCTTCTTCGGTACACGCCGCCGGCGGGCGAACTCGCCTCATGCGGATGAGTAAATTTCATTGTGCAACTATACGCGCGATAATATAACGTGGTCGTATACTATGTTTAAGCGAAAAAATGGCATTGTACTCGACCGTGTGTGTGTGTGTGTATATATATAGTGCACTTTTTTTTTTCTTCACGCGAACGCGTTATGTGTGTACATACATGATCTTACGAGGATTATTAAATAACGCATCAGAGCAAAAACAGGACGTGTTGCTCTGCGCGGATTAAAATACCGTTCATCATGTATATATATAAATATCGATCGAGAATCGCCGCGTATAGGAATGTTTTTCTTTATTATTATAGGCACTCGTGTCACTTAAATTCGTTGTGTTTCTTTTTTTTCGAGTGGCCAAGCGCGTCTCGAGAATGTGTCTCGATAAGTTTGTAATGCTTTATGATTGAAGGAGGACAGACTGGCCCTATTATCGCGTATATCATCTTGTTTACGATATATCATTACGCTCATTATCGCGACGATTGGAAAGAGCAATAATCATTGTTGTGATTTGGTGTAACACTAATCGAACGAACGATTATATAGATACGTCGCAGTGGGACACATAGATATACACACATACAAATACAATCACGTATACAGACATACAAAACTCGAAGTGAAAAGTTTCCAAGTTGAACTGTATATATAGCATGTCCGAAGAGGGATGAATACTTTATGAGTGAAGTGTAACAAAGTTTGAGCATCAACAACGTGGACACATCACACACACACACGCACACACACACCAAGGAAATTTCTCGATAAAATTTACATTTTATATACTTGATTTTTCGGAAAAGTCAGAAATGTTTTGCGCGCATACACACACAATTGTGATCTCGTGACAGATGAGTCGTGTCTCTGCTATACGGCTGTTGACCGAGAAACAATATTGACATTGAAGAATAAAAATCCTAATCTGTTTGCTGATATTCGAACACATACATACATATATTATATATACACCTCGTGATTAAAGTTCTCCTGGTTAGCGCGATAATAATTTGCCAACGACGTGAGCTGCTGCTGCTGCTGTTACCTTTATATTGTACAATCAATTCTAACGTTCGTTCAATATTTACATTATCCGAGCAAATATGCAATGTGCTTTTCGTAAGAATTATAGGCGCGAGGCTTTATCGATGAAAAGAAATTTGTTTGACGGCCGCGACTTCGAGCCGCGAGTATTATCGTAATATGAAACAAGAGTACAGAGTCATAATGACTGTAATGACAGGACGTTATTTATTATACATCATCGTGATAATGAGACCGAAAGATGTGTAGCGCGAATTTTTCACGTACATATAAACATCGTTAAAGAAAGTAGCGGTAATTTCAAAGAATTTCTACTACTACTACTATCTGCAACTTGAAAAAGTCAACAATGACATTGTTTTGCAAAAGAATTACATATACGAGTAATTCCAAGTATTTTTGTCACAACTTTTTCCTCGCTAATAATAACTGTAACAATAAAAGCACATGATTCAGTTATATATATAGCGTCTCGTCCACGCGCTAATGGCTTTTATATCCGTATATATATATATAAGAGCAAACGTTTCTAACTTGTTAAAAAACTTATTTTCACGCGCGCATCTCATCATCCTGCTGCTGCATTCCGTGCGAATTGAAAGAGTGAAATTTTTGTAATAAGCGTCATGCAGAAAAAGTAAATATAACACGAAGTACGTGTGCGGGTGGATGGGTAGAGGTGAGTAAGAAAGAAAGAAAGAAAGAAAGTCTGGTTTGCTAGCTTGGTTGGTTGGAATCAGTAATTGCGAGGGAGATGAAGAGCGAAGCAAGGAGAGAGAGAAAAAAAAAGAAACGCGGAATGAGAATAAGAGAAAGAGAGAACGACAAGAGGTGGCCGACAAAATAGCATATGAATATATTTACCCCGTGGAATTTCAACGCGGTAGGATATATAAGAGGCGAAACAGAAGAAGAAGAAAAAAACGTAGGGAATTTATTCAACGCGCGGTATACACGTTATTTCGCGTGCTTGTCAAAAAGTTGATATGAAAGCACGAATTAGAATGCATAAAGAATATCGCGGTTTGCATTAATCAAATTATAGCACGTATAATAATAACGTAACCGCGTCGGACAAAAAAAAATATTTATATATATTTATACTAATGCTACACAACCACTATGGTATACACCTTATTTAGCTTATAATCAATCCAAAATATTACATAACAACAAATAAAAGAAATATATCTCTCACCTGAGATCAGCGACGACGGTCCCATATCTCTTGTCAATATCAATGAGTCCGACGTTCTGCAGTACAATCCCCGTGAGTAGCATGCCAATGAGAGCAGGCATATTAGCCAGTGTCACGAGCCATCCCACAAAATGTGCTGCAATCGCAAGGGCGGCAAGACCAAACAATGGTCCACCAGGCGCAGCGTCATCGCCAATAATCGAATAGACAATACCCCAGCAAAGTAATCCAAGCAGTATAAGACAGAGTACACGTGCGAATTTACGATAACTCGGACAGAATGGTTGTGGACAGGCGCGTCTCCATCCTGGTGGTTCCCACGAGTCAGCTTCAGCTTTGCCATGGCAGCGTGTGCAGAATAAATATAACCAGGAGCTGAAAGCAATCCAGGTACCCGAGGATGAGTCGAAACCTCGACTGGCTACACGAAGACGGCGGCTTACGGCGCCACCACCACCATCACTCGCGAACATCGCCCGCCGACATCCGTATGGACGTCAACGTCGTCGTCGACTGCCGCAGTATATAGTTTAGTATACACACAGCGCGGCGCTTCTTTTTTTTCTTTTCATATATTTTACAAAACGCGTTAAAGGACATCGATTTGTGCCCGCGAGCGTATAATATTGTCTTTAGGCTTATACGGGGGGTATAAGAACAAGAGAGAGGGAGAGGGTATAAGATACTCGAGCTTATAGCCAATGCGAGCCGGCCGACTACTTCCGTGATATACGTATACAATATGCGCGTCGTTGGTAAAGCTCGTTAGACACCGCACCGCGTATATATGCGAATGCTTCAGTAGTCTTTTATTCCATTTGCTTCGTCGTTGTTGTTCTTTTTTTTTCATCGCTATCTTCTTTTATATATATACAAGTATAATGTGTAAACTTGCTAGTTGTAACGATTTTTTTTTTCAAGTCGTGAAAATATACAAGAAGGCGGCTCGTTTATATGCGACGTGAATGGTAAATCAGTGTATGTACATATATACATACATGACACGACGATACGGCTATTCTCGTGTACTGGACGACGACGACGATGGCGCAGGTGATAGTTTAAAAATTAATCGCGACTGCCTTGAGAATTTAAACGTGAGTGAGTGAGAGGGAGAGACGAACGACGGAGAACAACGACTGCGCCTCGTATATAGAGTCGAAGAAACTTTTTTCGGATATGTGCTGCGTAAGTGTAATACTTTGCGCGCGTTATATATAGAGAATTGGCGCCTTATACTTTTCTTTTTATTCGTGCGTATGTGTGAAAAGGGGTTTACTAGGCGCCGTAAACAATGTATATGGAGCGAGCTTTTTAAACGAAATTTTCATGCGTATTTTTTTTTTCGAGATCTCTTTTTGTTCTTTCTATATGGTATTGAAAAAACTATATACGAGAATAAAACGTACTTTATATTATACCATTTGGAAATCCGTCACTTTACATCCCCCATTCGCTCGAATATAATTGAATGAAAAAACTTTTTTAACTGCAAAGTACATTTTCGAAATCTATATATATATATATAAGTTTATCGTCGTCGATAGCAGAAAGATCGAGCGCGAGGCCGCCGCGAAATCTCGTTTGAAATTCCAAGCGCACACGTTGCTGTCAAGCCGCGCTGCGAAGCTATACTTTATTAAATGTATATACGATGTAACGAAAGTTTCATTTTCATATAGTGTGTACGCATCATCACGAGAGAGAAAAGAACTCGTGAGCGCGAACAAAAAAAAATATTATGTTTGTAATAATAATTCGCGCGAAAATTGTATGTGTATGTGTGTGGATATTATATATGAAGTTTATAATAAAAATATTTTACGTTAAGTGTATGCGTATAATGGAGTCATTATATGCGTAGAAATACAGTTGAAAATTTAATTAAAAAATTAATTATACGGAAAGAAAATTGTTTGAAAATTCGAGTATATATATATACATTATTTTAATTAAAAAGTCAAAGGGCTTGAGATTTCGAACAAACTCGGATTTTTCGTATATATAGATAGCGAGCGCGTGCACGCAATTCAGTATCGTCCAAGCGATGAATTTACAATTAATCGAATTAATGCATTAACGCGGTTACCGTCACCGTCGCGTTACGTTATACACCGCTACCGTTACGTTACAGCTAGAGGATGTAATTATTGTTGCTTAAAAGCTCGTCGCTATATACAACCCACGTATATATATACACCTTTTAATTCCGGTACACACTTATAGCCCTTATATATATACAAAAATAACTTGCCGTACACTACAACCTCCGTTGATCCTCATACCATACATAAACCATATCCCAATTCGCTTATTCAAAACCTCCCTATAAATTAAAAAAAAAAGAGACCAACCATATCCAATATATCCTTAATTCTTACGCGATTCGCGCGCGAGATAAAAAAAAACAACAAAATTCTCCGACGCGCCTCGATTTTCCGCGCAGCTATCGTCCAATTAAACCTATACACACATCGCGGGGAATCTCGTTATTATCGTCGAAAAGGCATACAAAAAGAGCTTGGCTAAATTGCCTATATATATATATATATATATATATATATATATATATACAGGTATATATGAAACGCTCGACTGGCTTCACACGCCGCACGCGCATACAATTCGCCTCCGCGCGTGTCTACCTATATATATATATACAGTTTTGTCACAGAAAACTAGATACGCCCGTGTATGTTGGGGCTATTACACGAGCTATCGTTCCGTATAACAGAGTATAGCTATAGGTACACGTATATATAGTTTATACAACTAATACAGGCACCGCCGCCGTGAGAATTAACGATCTCTTTCTCTCTAGCTGTCTTTAGATTAACACCGGTACCCTAACACACCGATTGTTTATCCCTCAATCATCGTATCGTTATCGCATTCCTATATATATATATATATATATATATATATATATATATCCACACATTATATCTAATCACACATTCTTACCGTTGCAACTCCTCGGAATACTCGACTTTATCCCTAATCGAGCTGGACAAGCTGAACGCCGACTTCTTCCTACCGAGCACCGGTGGCAATTGCTTTCCGTTCTCCATATCGAACTTATGAAGATTTTCAACGCTACCAGGTCCACTGCCACCGATGTTATTACTATGATGTAGTATTGACTTTTTACGTACTGGCTCGCCGTTATGTTCGGATGATGTTAGACTTATACGTCGATGATGGCCAGCATGCTCGTACGCTGGATTATCCAAACCACCTTGGTGAGGTTGGTCGCTTATCGATACACGACGATGTCTACCACTCGTCAGCTCGTCCATATCGATGGTATATACGAATCCGGCTTATATATATATATAGTCGCCCGCACGGTTCTATTTTCTATATATGTATATATGTAACGTACGCGAACGTATACTCGCTAGAGCAAAAGAAAGAGAGAGAGAGAGAGAGAGAGAGTTAGATGCCAACAATTTGGTAACAACCACCCTGATCTCTCCCCATTCTTTGCTTTGCCAACAACACCAGCTCTTATATGTATGTATGTATGTATTATATATATTGCGCGATGATGCGAAGACGGCCAGAGCTCGGCCCTCACTGGATCATCATCATCGCCGATCGCCGATCGTAACTCGCGATGGGCCACTACTATACTGTACCGAGAGTGTGCGAGCGCCCGCGCGCGCTCTCTGTGTGTTAACAGTGTTCGCGATGGTGGGGGGCAATACCACACAACGTTTCTCTATCTCACATACATATACACATATATACGTATGTCGTTGTCGTTGTCGACGCGCTTCTCTCTCTCTCTCTCTGCTCTATACTCGCGAAAGAGACAGAAAGAGAGAGAGAGAGAGTCATTATCATCGCGACGACGGCTACTGTATTATGTATGTATATATATATAGTACGCGCGAGTGAGAGACCGCGCCGCACAGGATGGGCACGGGGAGATTTTTTTTTATTCTCTCAGAAACTGATGCCGCGCCCTGTGTGCCGATTTCATTTCTCTATATAATTATTCGATGAATTGAAATCGTTTCGCGCGGTTCGATCATGTGATACACACACACACATACATACATACACACATGTAAATGATGATAAAGAGGTGGATATGCGCGATTGGTATTAGGATGAATGGTGTATAGTACACGCGCGGTCGCGTCTCTTGATTTATGGAATGCGCGTGGTATATACCGCGCTAATCACGCGGAAAAATTTTCTTCGTCTTGTGTGTGTGTGTTTTTTTTTTACCAAAGGCCGTGGATAATCGTTCAGTCACGAGATTTTTCGTCGTGAATATAAACCGCGTATATATGTGTGTGTACGCGTTCACTTGCGCGCGCGCGCGCGCGTTCCTCGATTATGATAATTAGCGGCGAGGTGTAGTCACATGTGCGAGCGATGTGCCTCATCTGAATTATGCACGGGTAATGAGGAAATGGGACTTTTCGAGACGTTTAGGTGAAGATGATTATAACATGGTAGCTGATATATATATTTATACTTTGTATAGGTGATTTAATTAATAAATGTATTATATATATGCCTACCATTTTTCAGGATAAACCATGGCGGAAGCTTTTCTTTTCTTTTTTCTTAACAGATCACACTGTATACGTGCGCGAGACGGCTGCTAATTAAACACCGCTAAAATAAAAACAACGCAGGAAAAATTATGCGTATAGGTATTACCAACGAAAGTAATATATCGGTATAAACCCACGCCGTTTACTCGTCATCGCGTCGACCTCGTGCGTCTTTAAAAAAAAAAAAAAAATATGTCAAAATTTCACTATCACGCTAACACTTCGTCCCAACAGTTGCTCTGCGTTTCCCCAACTGACGAAAAGTAGTACGCGGATGAGACCAAAGACGACGAAGAGAAAAAAGAAATCGCGCGTTGATAATAACGAGGTGGACAAAGGTGTTCGTATATACATATATATGGACGTGCGGAATTGCGCAACGCGATTCGCTTGCGCTGTACGTCTGCGTGTACTAACTCTGATGCGAGCTGCACGACCTTATACGAGTTGGTTGGTTGGTCCTATATAACGCACGCACGCGTATACCTTTGACGCTTGTACGTACGCCCACACTATACGTGTATATATGTGTAGATAACGCGTGTACCGAGAAGAGCCAGTGGGAGAAGAAGATGTATATAGTGTAGGCAGTCATTGAGTAAATGACGAGAGTATGTATAACGTTGCGCATCTGGACTTTTTCGCGCCTTCGAGACTGATAATAATTGGACAGATATGTTGGCGTGTATGTTGGCGTTTGTAATTGAGAGGGAGAGAAAGAGGAGAGCGCGTGCGGATATACAGCACGTGATGTGCAGGAGAGGTGCTGATGAATATTTTCTAGGTCGAGGTTAAGGAGTATGTAGTTTTTGGAGATTGGAGATGGAGAAACTGTGGTTTATTTTTTTTTAGTTGTTGGTAGAACGATTATTACAGGTGAAGTTTTATATTGTACTTGGCATGTGTGCTGTTGGGAACTAATAATATTTTTCAATTATTTTTTTTAATCTTGGTTTGGTATGAATTTTCGTATTTATTCTTTATATTTTTTGTGTGGTTTCCCAATATAAATTGCAATTTTTTTCAAATTATTGGTATATTTGCCGATTAAAAGGTACGATAACCAAACGTTCAACAAAGCTTTTCATTTACAGAAAATTATTAACCTGAAAATAAAATATATATATTGGTTATGTTTTTAAAAATTCGAAACTCACTTACCACGATATCTACTACTCCAGTATTTTTTTGGAGCTTGCGTATTTTCACTGCAGTGAAAACAAATAAATCGAATAAATCCTTACTGTTCATTTATTTTTTTCTTTTAAATTTCCCTAATTCAATAAATCGCAATCCACGTGTGGTAGTGACCTATTCTACTTATTTACAAGTTTGATTAAATTTTGCTAAACTAACGAGTACAATGCGGAATAATGTAATTAATAATTCAACTTTTAATATATCTAATTGCTCTTGAACTGCAGAAAATTATATCTAATGTATCATGAAGATGAAAGATTTAGGTATTTTTTTTTCGCCAAGACACATCCTCTGAGCATTATCACATCCTCACGGAGTTCGTTTGCATAATTTAGTACATTTTAAATTAGCAGCGTGACAGAGGAATTATTTGTCGGGCGCGTGAGTAATCATATTTTAGCAGTGCAATTACATAAATAGTTTTGGAACTTCTTTCCCCGACCATTCATCTTCCTTTCAGTCTGACTTCCTTTTCAAAGAGAATGCGGCGCCCCGCCATCAAATTTTAATTATTGAAATATACAGCTGTTATTGAATTACAAAACAATAGGTCGATAATATATATTTATAATTCGTATAATTAATTTCACGTAATATTATATATCGATTATATATTATATACGACGGATAATTTGAAAATTTCAATATTACATTACCCAACCCTGCGTCGCGCATCATCATCATATATATTATACATATATATACGTATAACAAAACTGAAATTCACAATCGGCTTAAAACTTTACAAGCTCAAAATTGAATCCAATTTGATATTCTAAAAATCTTATTATCAAACTGTAATCTAATTATCTTTTCAATTTCAGCGGCGAGATCCCCCACACTAATTTCCACAAAACTTTCGACGTTTTTAGACTCTTTGATTAATATATTATATATATGTGTGTGTATATCCGGATAAATGAATCGCACTCAACCTTTACAAAATTCTATGATAATGTTCCAAGCATTGCGGTGAACAAAGTTAATTCCCGAGCTTTAGATATATATTAATGTACATATATAGATGTATGCATGCGTGTGTATGTGTATATATATGCATTTGCTTTGAAATGGCAAAAACCTCAACAGAAACGTAGAAAAGTAGATTAATGTACGCGCACGTCCGAGAATGTGTATATGCAGAATGTAGAAAGCACTGTTGTAAAATGTATATATATACATATACATACACACACTGACACACACATGTGCAAACATATATCCAGTTCGCTGGGTTTCGCGGTTTTGGCCGCTTTTAAAGCCGACCGCCGACTTCGTGCCATCAAGAATGTAAAGCTTCGCGGACCATTTGCGATTATCGAGGAGACCAAATATTAATCCTCCTTCGTGAAAAAACTATGAGCTTGCTGCAGCATAAAGCAAGAGAAAGAGAGATGGTTATATACGCAAGCACCGTATGTATATACGAAACGACTATAACATCGTGTATACATGCGCTGTATTATCAAATTATTTTGCTTTTCCCCAACTCCGTCCCTTCTACTGTAATGAGATATATAGTCTCGAATTTATGTGCGAGTTTCAATTCTGCTGTATGTTGAATCAGTGAAAGCTATTGTTGCCCCGTGAGATTTACGTTTTGATTAAAGTATATGCGGCTTTTGTGGAAAAGAGGAGGGGCGGAGGGGGAAGGGAAAAACAAAAGATTAACTTGGGAATTAAGTATAGGTGAAGAAAATTTATCGTTATGTATGTATATACTGTTGAATTTAAAGAAAAAAGATCTCGCTGTGTAAGACTTTTAACGTATCTTTTAACGTTCTGTACAAAAAAAAGGGATGAAAGAAAGAAAAGCAAACAATATAGAGACATTTTCGCTCGAGGAATTCTCTTAAAAAGAGCTATAAATACGTGAAATTTTTCCAAGATTCTGGTCATTGACCGAATTTAAGAGCAATGTAATGTCAGAAGTCGAGGGATGATATTGCGGATCAATAAAAACCGCCACGCGCGACTTTTATCTCTTACTCTCTCTCTCTCTCTCTCTCTCTTTCTCTCAAAACAGAGGAAAAATTAATGACACAGTATATATATTCACATAGATAAAAATATAACACGAAAACTTTCAATGACAAGTCACTTCTAATATACTATTCGTTAAAGTGACATTCCGCATCATCGCCTCGAAAGCACTCTGGAAACCTACCTTTTCAACCTAAAAAGAATCGCTTGGAAATCCATAACTTTTATAGATACACACTACTACTACTACTACTTTCCTATATACTATATATATATATATATATATACCTATATACGTGTAAGCGAGTCGCGCAGCTGTAAAACGTTCAAGAGCTACTTATATACTCGCGACGGGAAAGGCTTCCCTCTGTTCCCCGCAACCACGCGTATATACGATAACGCTAGGGGAAAAAATTATTGGAGCTTGGCTGAGCCGCTGCTACCGTCACGCGCTATGTACTTATCATATATATATACATACACGACACTGCGCATAGCGTCTCAATATCGCTTGTTTTGCTCTTTCTGGAGAAATAAATAAAAAAGAAAAGAACGTAGTACAGAGAGAAAATTTCTCATCCAAGCGAGGCAAAAATATGCGAGTCGTGTAACGGGACGAATGTATTCGTATATATTTCTATGTGATAAATGTGCAAAAACGCTAGAGAGAGAGAGAGAGAGATCGATTGGTTTTTACTGTAAAAGCCGATGTTTTTGTATATACAACCGCAAGCTGCATTATTGATCATTGAAGAGTTGTTACAAGTATAGAGGGAAAAGAATATATATATATATTATTCTCAATTCCGGGAGGGAAAAGCACTTTATGAAGTTGCAAGGATATGACGGGGACAATGTGGTTAATCGCTTTTTTGTGTTTTATATCGCGCGAGCGAAAATCTGTTTGCGATGTCTTTATTGATATTTATTGGATGGCATTAAAGTAGCACGAACCTCCGGATAAATCAATGAGTGTATATAATAAAAATAAAATGATTCGTGGAATTCTATCATTTGTTATGATAAAAATTTTTTATTTCTGCCCATCCACTTCCGGTACGTATATACTATATACGTATGTGTCAAAATCAACTTTAATAATACTTTTCATCGAGGGCAATTAACCTTTATCCCATTAAAAATTGAATAACAACTATACACTGCTACCTTTCGCATTTCCTCGAAATGTCATTCACCGCGTAAAGCTTTTCTTTTTTTTCAATTACCAATGAAATCTCGTCGACTCGTACATCCGTATATATACATACATATATAAACAAGAAATTTTCTCCTCTATAGTATAAAAATCAACACCACAAGAATAATTTAATCAAGAAGTTTTATATAGATACACATACTGCCATAATCTTACCCTTTTCTACGCTTTCCGCATACCCATATATCTATATATATTCACAATATCGATAAGTACGCGAGAGGTATGCGCGCATATCTATACGCTTTTTATATCTTTTATATCTCAGATTTGAGCCACCCACATATATATATACATACATGACAAACGTTTCTCGTTTTGCACTCGATATACCACGCTTCCTTTGATACACATTTTTCAAAAAATCTCCACACTATATACCCCCTGATACATACCTCTATATACACACACACACCACTTTTCCGGATTAATTTACACTATACATATAAAGCCCACGTCGTACGTCATCGATTCGCATACGGCTCATTAACCAAACTACCACCATATACATATGTGTGTGTCTACCACACAGACGAATCAAAATGAAAAAGATCCTATATATATATAACGCACAGCAACACGAGCAAGCGGGACGAGCGTGATATAATCAAAAGAGCGACACTTAAGACCGAGTGCCTCAACACGCGCCGCGCTCCCTCTCTCCCCATATAGTAAGACTTTATTAGATCGGAATAGGAAAAAAATTAGAAGAGCGGAAGAACTCCTATACACTTTGTTTTCCGTATATATATATGTATATATATATATACGTGTGTAGGAATGAATAATGCACCTCGCACGCGCGTTAGAGAAAGAACGAGGAGGAGGGCGAGAACCGGCCTGGAGGGAAAAAAGCACGAGTCGGCGCGGCACGGCACGCGAGTGAATTCGAGGGTGCCGAGTGACGCAAATAATAATAGGCCTCTTCCTCTTTCTCTCTCCTCTCCCCCCCTTCCTACTCTGTTCCTCGGTATTAAATGCCCGGAACGAGGCAACGATGTATGTATACGCCGCAAAAGGTAACTACATATATATATATATAGAAGCGTAAGAGGGAGGAAGGTGGTATACACGTAGGTATATAAGAATGCGTGCGCGTGCGCTTGTGCTCTTCAAAATTTCATTCTTTCCTGTTGGCTAATTGCACGTATATATACACACACACATATATATGTACGCACGTGCAAGCATAGACACATTTTTCTTTTTTCTTCTTCTACTACTACTACTACTACTACTACTTCGCCCTTCTTCTACATACATATATATATACATGGCAAGCGCATTACACGCGTCCTGCGCAAAGTTATTTACACGCCAATTAGCGTTATATACCCCCTTCCTTCTTCCTTTTCCCCGCGTGTGCACACGTTGCCTTTTATCGACATTTCTGTGTTGGTGCGCATGCTATATATATATATATATATATATATATATACGTATGTCCATATGTATGTGTGTGCACGAGCTCGCGCGCGCGCGCGTGCCTTTTGAAGGGCCGGGGATTAGGCCTTGACATACAAACAAACAAACCAACGAGCTAGCCTCCTCGTCATTGTCGTTTGTGTGCATTCTCGTTCTCTCTCTCTTTCGCTTAGAGGAAAATTAATCCCTAAAATTAACGAACGAGAGATATACGCGCCGCGCATAAACAAGCTAATCGCTCTATATCAACGTTGAAAATTTCTAACCCACTCGTCAACTTATATAAAGATACACCTAACGTAAAAAGATTTCGTATATCATGTCACGTCGTATATATTTTTGTATATATATATATATATATAGATATATACGTATCACACGGTCTAGGAATTG
This sequence comes from Torymus tubicola, assembly GCA_035583055.1. NCBI lineage: Eukaryota > Metazoa > Arthropoda > Insecta > Hymenoptera > Torymidae > Torymus > Torymus tubicola. The sequence goes on along the minus strand of JAWWEQ010026648.1, from coordinate 6,988 downwards.
GTTAAACTTTCGTTACCGCGATACTCTATACTCATGTCTAATACGCACCGATGAAACGGCAAAAACAAAAGGCAGCAGCATAGAGAACCGCCCCGAAAATTCCGATAAATTACACGAATTTCTCGCGCCCACCCTCCGTTTTACATTCCTCTCTCCATTCCACTTCTCTTTCCCTATCGTTTCTATCTCTCTCCCTCTCTCTCTCTCTCTCTCTCTCTCTCTCTCTCTCTCTCTCTCTCTCTCTCTCTCTACACACATATATATCCTCGAGCACGCAAAAACCGCGAAAGGAAAAAAATATTTACCATACATCCTCTTTCCCATCCTCCTATATATCTATATACCACACTATCTCACTTTTTTTTCGCAAATCGTCGCCCCAGCCTCTCTTTCTCTCTCTCTCTCTCTTGCAGTAGCAAGTAGTATAGCGGCAGCAGCAGCAGCAGCAGCAGCGCAGCAGTAGCAGGGGATCGGCTTTCCTCTCTCCCACACACACACACATACACATATATACATATATACACACGGCGCGCAGCCTCCGTGAAAAGGCAAGAGAGAGAGAGAGAGGCAAGGGGATGAAAGCGAGTGAGAGAGCGCAAGAGAGAGAGAGAGAACACAAGCAAGCTCTACCCGGGGGGTTGCTCGGCAGGCGCACCACACGGCGGGCAGCGGCGTTATCGATTGCACGTTCTCTCTCTCTCTCTCTCTCTCTCTCACCACCGTCGCGAATTCCTCCCTCCCGCGCGACGACGACGACTCTCGCGTGTGCGCGCGCGCTCTCTCTCTCTCTCTCTCGCTCTCTCTCGCTCACTCACCCCCCCGGCTTTCTCTTTCTCAACGCTCTCTCTACTGGCGTGCGCGCGCGCGCACAGGCACGCACGAGAGCACGCAGAGCGGCGGAGCACCACTCTCAGCCCCCGGTCGTTCGCAGCAGAGCGCAGTCGGCCCGGGACGCTCGTTTCGAACGGCCGCGCGCGCGCCCTCAGCTCTCAACCCTTTTCCACTTATACTATATACATATACATATATATATATCCCTTTTTCCCTCGTACATATATATATATAACGTAGTGTGTGTCGTCGTCGTCGCGGTTTCGCGGTTATACCATACATATACATATATTTATATACATATATAAACGTGTATATGTATACACATATATAAGAGAGAGAGAGGAGAGAAAGTCGGTGTGAATGGAAGAGCCTCGACGAGGAGTCGACGACCCGCGGTGGGAAATGAGAGCAGCAGCAGCAGCAGTTGCAGTAGCCGTGGTGGTGGTGTCAACGTAGCGCAAAATATATAAAGGCGGCTGGTGCGCGCTGCTGGGGCGCGCGCGCGCTCGCGCATATACATCGCACGACGGTATTACCACAGCTGTATAGGCTTCCTCTACTTCATCGTCGTCGTCTCCACCTTTTTGTTCATTCCTCCGCCAAGTATATATATATATTAAACATCGACGTTGCAACAGCCACAACAGCATCATCATCAGTTTACCTCGTATACATAGTGCGCGCGACAACGAAAAATCACGCGTGTGCTTCTCTCTCTACTACTACTACTACGTATATAATAATTCGGTAAAAGGGGGGGTATATAAGTAGTATAGCAGCAGGTGGCGGCGTGTCAACCCGTCGTCCTGGCGTCACAGGCAGCTGGCCGGGTTAAGCATCGGCGGGGGCGAATTGCCCGATGAGACCTGGCTGGCGGGCCTCTGGCGTCGTCCGCGGGGAGGATCATGGGCGACGACAGCGCTGCCGCGCGGGCAACCTTGACGAAGAAGCAGAAGACGAGAGCGGCAGCGTCGGCTGGTGCGGATCAGGCGAGTCAGGAGGTGGTGGCGGCGGCGGCAGCGGTGGTGGTGGTGGCGGAGGTGGTGGTGGTGGAGGAGGCAGAGGAGGAGAAAGAGGAGGAAGAGGAGGAGGAAGGAGGAATTGGCAAGAAGCAGCGGAGGCGACGAGCTGGAGGAGGCGCCGAGGAGCTGCCGCCGCGTAGGCGGCGCCGCCGGTGGCGGCCGATGTTGCTGCTCATCACACCAAGTCAAACAGGTTGCGTTCGTACATTACTCTCATCACCAGCATCATCATTGTCGTTGTCGTCGACAACGTCGACAACGTCGTTGCCTGGTGAAATCACCTGGGCTGCTTGTACAACGAGGAATCGAAGAATTCAGCAAAGAGCCAAATGCAGGAGTTACAGGGGAATTACCGGAGGAGTTGTTGCTGCAGCCGCTGCCGCCGTCGTGCGCGACGCCCGGCAGGCAGCGTGACGCGATGCGGAACTGCGAGGATTGTAATACTACTACGACCGCATCATCACACAGTACATATATATATACACATATATACAATTATTATAACATATATATATATTCCTTATATCTCTATCTTTCTCCTTGATATATCTATATGCGCGAGCATGAGAGAGATTCTGCTTTCTTTCTTTTAGATGCCAGAGAGAGAGAGAGAGTAGAGCTTTTTGTTTGGCCGCCGCGACCTACAAGGAACGATAGTGGGTCGCGTATAAGAGAGAGAGAGAGAGAGAGAGAGATGCTAGCCCGACCTTTTTCCGCGAGAGAGAGAGAGAGGAAGAGAGATGGCCAGCAGCCAAAAGGGCAGAACTCCAGTTACTTTGCGCGCGGCCTTTTTCGGGGCTACTAGCGCGCGTCCGCTCTCTCTCTCTCTCTCGCCACGATGCATAATGCATTCGACGCGGTTCTCACATATATACTCTTACGTTGATGTATATATCGAGTGTGTAGGAGGCGGAGGAGAAGGAGTATACTACGGTGGTGGCGCGGTCGCGTCGCGTGAGATTTGTCGTTGATGAATTTTCAAGGGGATGGTGGTGGCGAAGAGTGGAGGAGCCGGAGTTGGCCGGCGTTATATTGAGTATTAATTGGATATCGTGAGATATATGTATAGGCGAACCTCGCATAGGTGTGTGTGTGTATGTATGTAGAGCGTAGAACACGGAGGGAGAGCTAGATTGATGATGATTCGAGTTGGAGTAGAGAGATGTAGGGATAAGGTGTAGAGACGTGTAGGTGGGTAGATATATATAGGTATGCGTATAAGGGGAGTTTGTTGTTGCGCGCAATCTCAACTCGAGTCGGTGGCGGTGGTGGCGGCGGCGGCAGCGGCGGAGCATTTTAACGGCAAGGAAATCGAGTTCTGCCCTTTGACTGCTGCGAAAGCTCTCGCTCTCTCTCTCTCTCTCTCTCTGTATAGGGTATGTCGTGGACTCGCGCGAAACTTGACGGAGAGTAAGGGAGAGGGAGAGAGAGAGAGAAAATAATGGAAACTCGCGACTGGATTCGCGAAACTGTCGAGAAAGAGAGAGAGAGAGAAAGCAAGAGAGAGAGAGAGAGTAGTAGAAAGTTGAGTAGTATGGTAGTAAAATATATATATATATATATATTTATATTCCTGAACGTTCATTATATATACGCACATAAATTACAGAGTTATTAAAATTTATTCCTGTGAAAAGAAAAAAAGATAACCACTGCGTAGTCCACAAATCTACTCGCTTTTGCTCTCTCTCTCTCTCTTACTCTCTTTGGTTATATGTATATATACGCGACATGAGTGCTCCTCTCGTGTATACTACGCTTATAGGTATATATATCTATATACATACGAGCGCATGGCCTGTTGACAGCATCTGAGGGAAAAAAAATCATTGAAAACATTTCGGCCTAATGATGCTCATTACCCACACGTTCGGATATAATGACATCCGCTAGTTAGGAGGAGCGTATATACGGGAGAGTCGAGAGTGAGAGATAGCCGTATGGATGTGATGATGCACGCGTATATATATATATATATATATATATATGTATACTACGCTTATGTAAACCGTTTTGAACTTACATAATTTGCGAAAGAGGTATTCCATGTATGTATATATATGTGTGGATGTACTTATGAGAGAGAAAGAGGGGGAAGAGAAAAAAAAGACACGTAGAAAAATAAATATTGACCTCCAAGGTGCTCGAGCGAAACAGTAGCAACGATGAGAGAGAGAGAGAGAGAGCGTGGTTGCTGCATGCTGCTGCTGCAGCAGGAGACTCACGTAATGCGTTATAGAGCGCCGCCGCTGCTGCTGCTGCTGCACGCTTGCGTTCTGTTGTCTCGCGTTCTGTGTATATGTGTATACCATGCGAGGTATATCTCACTGAAACAGATTCTCTCTCTCTCTCCACGCGCGCGTCTATTGTCTGAATATTTTCGAGCACATTACTGCGCTATTTTTTTCTACTCTCTCTCTCTCGCTCTCTCTCACCCCACCTCCTCACGCCAGTACTGAAAAGGACTTTTTTCCAATTCTCCCCCAGTGCGAATGAAGATCACGTATTTGTCTCTTGAATTATTTTTTTTTTTAACATAATCCCTTTCATGCATTTATACATATATACATACAAAGAATAAAGCTTTCGTCGCGCGTATATACAACAAAACGAAGTATATAAGCACAATACACGCATTTGCGTTACATTCGCAATAATCGTCATTTTTGTTTTTTCGGAAAACCATATATATACGCAAACGAGCATTGCTTTACTACTACTATTACTATTACACAGTGACGATCGATAAAAGTCGAGCTGCTGTTTTTGAGCTCATAAATTCCGGACGATTCCTTTTTTCCCACGTTACTCTGTCTCTCTCTCTCTTTCTCTCTCATCCCCATCACGCGCTGACAAATGTATTTATTCCGCGCGAAAAATAAACAACAAGCGACGGCGTGCACGCTCGTTGGAATATGCAAAAATCCTGCGCGTCTATTACCATCGTCGCGCGTATAGTTAAAAATAAAAAAAAAAATACACAAAATAACATTGCACAAGACTCAATTTTTCATCAGTGTAACAGGCGTGTGCGTGCGTGTACACGTTCGTTTACCATTATATAAATAACAACAACAGCAAGACGAGAGAGCACAACGAACAAAAATGAATTTTTTTTTTCATCCCACGAGCTCGCGTGGCAAATCTCGTCTCTCTCTCTCTCTCTCTCTCGTATAAAAAAAAATGCAAATTGTAGAAGAGAGAATGCGACTGTAGCCCCCTAGAGGGGACGGGAGAGGAAAAATGTACAGTTCGAGTCAGTTAATTGCGCAGGGGTAGTTACACGTGTATATACACGTACCCCGCTCACTGGTGTATATACGCAGAGCTATATATCGTGTAGCACGTCTGGCTAGTCGCATCCGCTACTACTTACCCTACGTATGCGTACATACGTATGTATGTGTATATAGAAACCCGATTCAATACTGAATCGCCGCACGCTTGTGATCCCCGGCTACGCGTATACACACATATATAGAGACATACATAGACGTAGCATGCATAAGCCGCGTTTAACTATTAATACAGTCCCTTCTTCAATGTCTAGATGTGTGCGCATATTATGTATATATACATACGTACGTGTTAAATTATACATGAACGTCAAGATCGTTCGATTTTGAATTTGAAATCACTCGGAGTCTCTATCTCTATATATCTCGCTTCTCTCTTAGTCATTCATTAAGCACATGCAGAAAGGGATGATTAGTATGGGATTCCTCTCATCTGTAGTGTTATTATAATTACACATTATGTGTAGGTGGATAGATATATATATATATATATACGCGCGGAATTGGAATTATTAAAAGTACGACGCAGACCCTCGAGCGAATGAGGCACGAGGGGTGGGAATAAAAAGAAAGAGTTTAAACTGGCAAGTGTCGCGATAATTCGAATGCACTCGCGGTAATAAAGGGAAAAAGAAGTAGGGAGATAGAGACACAGCGAGAGGGAGAGAGAGAGCGATAAAGTTTGTTCTACATGTGTATATACAGGAGAAGAGGGACGAGCAAAAAAGAAGTTAGAGAGAGAGAGAGAGGATAGGGTAGTACTTGGCGGACCCACTTTTTGATTCAGTTTTCATAGTTGGCGGGTAATTACGCCGAACTTTTTTTTTCGGGACTAAACTTTCGACGCCGCGATGTGTACACACCGAATGAGAGAGGAAAGAGAAAGAGAGAGAGAGAGAGAAAGATATAGAGCAGACACATTCGAGTGCACAAAACACACACACGTACGTATATACACAAAGAGAGAGAGAGAGAGAGAGACGCGATTCATCTCCGTTACAGCCCAGCCATTATGCACTTGAGCGTAAGCGCGCGGGAGAGCGTATAGCATCGTATTATCAACTTTTTAGCCTCACTCATCTCGCGTTGCGATTAATGATTGCATAATGCTCTTTAATATCGTTTCATAACTCGCTCGTATACAAACTCACGCGTATGTGTGTGTGTATGTATATGAACTCGCAAGCGTATATATATATATATATACACCTACGTATAACGGTAAAGTTTACACCGCTTTGTTTTCGACCGCACACGCGTGAATCAGCTGAAAATTCATGTAAATTTCTCTCTCGCTCTCGCGAACATGGCGTGTCGTGTCAGCTGATTCCAACGTTCGCGAGTATAATCGCGGTGCAATTGTTAACGGAGAGAGAGAGAGAGAGTAAACTTTTCGACTTCCCCTATATATATATAGAGAGAGAGAGAGAACAGGAACTAATTCTCGCCCGTATATATGAGCATATGTTGTTTTATCCAACTTAATCGCTGCCTCGTGAGCTTTCTTCTTCTGGATTAAAAGTAGAGATACTCGTGCGAGGGGTCGGATAAGTATAGATGTTTGTTTGTACCTATCAATTACCATTTTATTGCATATATATATCTATACATAGTACAAGTACCGTGTCATCGGGTACGTCTGAACGCGTTGAATTAAAAACTGCTGTCGATCTCTCTCTATATATATATAACCGCACGGTATAACTATTAATTTTCCTTGAGAACGTGATTGAACGTTGCTATACTATATATCTATGTATATAAACGCACGTACGAAAAATGTTTCATCGCTAAGGGGGGGGGGGGGGGGGGGCACCCGGGGACACGGTTTTTCCC
>JAWWEQ010026638.1:0-25214 GCA_035583055.1 Torymus tubicola | reverse complement strand
ATATATAAGTATGCAGGAAATGTTTGTAAATAAAGAGGGAATAATAAATTTGTATGTTTATGTTTACAATTCGACTGATTAAAAATGCAGTTTTTTGATACTTACCCACATGAGTCGGGCCCGCACCCGGTCATCTTTATTTATGAGCATATATAATTACAGCTATCGGTATATACACACAAAAGTCCCGGCAAGAGACGATTTCATTTTTTTTTTGTCGATTACTATATATTTTTCACGAAAAAAAAGAAAAAAAATTATAACCACACTTGTCTTGAGCAAAAGAAACATTTTAAAAAAAAAAATTATTCTCTCGTAATTTCAGGCCTGAAAATTCACCAAAAACGCGCCGTATACTATAACAAAGACGAAGCTCATTAAGCCATCGACTCATTATTATTTCCCCTTGTATATAGAGCCCGCAGAAATTGTGGTAACACTAAAGCTATAACCACCGCTGGCAGGTAACCGCGTGCCTCGTAACAATTAATCTCTATATATACACGAACGACGAAGTCTCGCACCTTCCCTTCCGAAAAGTCACCCATAACGCAGACTCACTCGCTTAGCAAAGGTGACGAGCCGCGCGTGTGTCTATATATATATCTATACACTCACTAAATTGCAGCTCGCGTAATTGCAACCTGCATCCGGCGCGTGCTGCGTTAAAGTTTAAAAAAAAAAGAACGAAGACACATACACGCAGCTACCACCACGTGTTGCGCGATGTCGATCTCGAGACGAAAATTAGGGGCGCGTGTGCGCGCGCAGATATATATACATACCGACGCGCGGCACTTTGCGGCTCTTATAATCGTCGCGCTACGATCGCTGCGGCCAATTGAGTCGCTTGTATGTGTGTGCCCGTACGAAAATTGAAAAATGACAAAATTACAGAGCTTTTACCGAGCGCACAGATAAGCATCGTGGGTTGAGAGAGAGAGAGAGATGCGGAGAAAAGAATTATAGAAGGTTCTTCGCGCGGTTACTGCTGCTGTTATATAGGGTGTGCGGAGAGGGAAGGAATATAGAAGGAGAGACGAGCATTTCTATATCGAGGGGCGCGCGCGGGGGGAATGGATGGTCTTTTGTGTGCGAAGAGGAGAGAGAGAGAGAGAGGGTAAAGCTTCGCGTGTGCAATTTTAATGCGTTAGAGAACGAAGAAGAGGAAGAAGCAAAGTTCGCGGAAATGCGCTTGGCATCGAACTATTTCAAAGTAATTGTTCCCTTTTTTTTCAAGATCTCCGATACGATCTTTTTTTGCGGTAATGAGTCGTGGACATAGAGAAAAAAAAGCATCTGATAACTTGGTGCGACTATAAACGAACCGCATACGTACAGTATATATATATATACGCATTATAACAAATCATGTTGGTATATCCTCTGCGACAAACGGCCCGCGGTGCCAGCCAAAACACTCGCGATTAATAACGATAATAATAATAATAATAATCGGCCGTAATATTAGAGTCAACACATTACCACGGAATTAATCCAAAAAGTCCACGAAACTTGTCTCCCCTCTTTCTCTCTCTCTACCTTATAGCGCAAGCGCGTATATAGACACCGCGCAGCCGGCCCTCGACGACAATGTTGCAGCAGGGACAAAGAAGAAGATTCGCTGCGTATATACGCAATATAAAATAGGACGTGTGTGCGTCTTCCGAGGGGTGACCATATAGTAGGAGAGGGGTTAAGCTTGGCTTGGATCGTCTAGGAATAGATGTATGCGTGCGTGCGTCTGTATGCGTGCAAAGGGCAAGGAAGAAGAAGGATATAGAAAGAGAGGATGGGGTGTGAGGGATGGTTTGGTTTGGGGACTGGGTAAAGAGATGTGGAAATTGGGGTTGACAGTGTGTGTGTGTGTTGACGATTGTAACTTGCGATTATTCGGTGGTGCCAGTAGAGCTTTGTTAATATAGTGGAAATCTTACCGATTATATAAGTGTGGCCGTGAAAATGGTGAAGTTAATAATTCAATTTACTATAGGATAATGAATATACTTTAGATTGTAAATATATTGTTTGATAATATAATTATCTAATATGTACATGTAGAATTAATCCAATAACTTTATACTGACATGAAGGAAGATTATACATTTTGATAAAAATTTTGCTACCCTTTTTTCATTACACTTCCTTGTTATCGATTAAACAGTCATATATTTCGTCTATTGTAAAGTTTTATTTATGATCACATGTTTTAGTAATACACACAATATATATATTTGCAACTGTATTATGTATAATCTTGTGTCAGCAACCTTTAAAGCCCGGTGGTCGGATTAATCTTGCTTTCTGATATGTTATACGGGTGCATTATTGATTATATTTTCGGTTTTTACAAAGAAAGCAGGAAACACATACGCTTGGATAAGTATATAGTTCAAAATACACAAAATACAAGACAAATATACGTTTAACATTATAAAATGTATATCAACTTAAATATTTTTAATTCAAGACTGTAAAATTCGACAACGTAATCGTTGCTTTTAAAAAAAAGAAAAAAAAATCTACTACACTTTTGAATTACACGTATGTATTTACAAAGCTTCAATATTTACGTGCGTCGGGTCCAAATAGTATATTACATACCTAGGTCAGTAAAATAAGAAATGTCTCAGATCACATGTAATTGTTGACCGAGGCGAAGCCCGGGTTGTCAAACATATTGTGATCTGAGAGTTTCTTTTTTACTGGCCATGGTCTGTATACTATTTTTCTGCTCGATGGTGCCGGAAAGCGGCAACTTCGTTTCGCGCAGCGGCCAGAAAGTTAGCGCTTTCCGGCCGAAGGGCAGAAATAGTCTTTTCTCCTTTCCACCAGACACATTTTCTTCTCTCTCTCTCTCTCTCTCTATCCCTCCATCTCTGATCCACAATGAAACTTTCATTCATGCAACGTCAGTCACGAATGGTGCACGAGGCAGAGGTGACGGTCTGATTTATTCGCAGCGTAATTAAATTTTCACGAATAAATTATCGGATATATCGCTTCACGAGAAAACGAACGCATGCAACAAAAAGAAAAAAAGCGAGTCAAGCCTTATACACACACACATACACACAATCGAACGGCATGACCGATTAAAATAACAAAAAAAGAAAGCGCACGCCGCAAAAATATAAGTCGAACCCACCTCCTATTGTCACTCTCAAAAGCTAACAACCCGGCATTGTGTGTATTATATTATACATATATATATATATGTGTGTGTATATAAACCTACGCTCCAGAAAAACGTGAAGAAACGATGCAGTCATTGTCAAGGGTAAGAGACTTGCCGTCTGCGTCTTTCATTCTTTCTCTCTCTGTCTCCTTCTTTTTTTTTCGAGGGGGGGCTTTCCTCGAGTTGCATAAGCGTCGCTTCGTTTCAAATGCAAATCCTATACGCGCGCGCGTACGACTGGCTTATGAAAATTCACAAGCGACCGTTCGTTAAGTGAACGCATCAGACGGCCAGGCAGACGAGTATAAGAGAGTTGCGCACATCGGTATATATATATATATATACGGTTGTCGCTAATAAGCTATAGCGAATGGCTTTCTTCAGGATAGGGGAATAAGAGTCTGCAGAGCATAAATTGCCGGCAAGAAAGAGGATCGCAGTCGCAATTATTTTTTTTTCTTTTTTTATTCATTCGTACGATGTTGTCCCATATTTTAATTAAGTAATGTAACAATGTTAATAAGAATATATATATATATATATATATATATATTTATTTATTTATTTATTTATATATATATAAAATTAATGTATTAATTTGAAATCTTAATTTTACTATTTTTGAAGCAGTATATATGTATATATATATAGGTCAGTGTGTTATACGTAACTCTACAAACTTATATATATATATATATATATATATATATACAGACGATAATACCTATCCATACACCAGGGATACGTAACTTCAGATCGCAATCTGCTTGAAAACCGTCCCAATTAATCACAATTATTCAAAAACGGAAGAAGCACCAACCGCAGTCGCGAGATCCTTCTCGACCCTTCCGATAACGATCCTTTCACGAGTATACACACACACACACAGCCGCGATAGCAAAACGCGCGCGCGTCTTCCCTAATAGGCCCAGTCGAGAGATCGAAATCACTAGGATTCCCGTGGGGAGGGAATATAGAGAAACCAGGTGAACCCACAGCAGCGGCGTCTCTTTTGCTCCTGCCGCAGGTCTACTTAGCGACGTCTTATACAGGCGGTCCTTGGTATATATCTTCTGGTGCTTTACAGTGTCCTGTGTCTCGCTCTTTGGGTTGTCGATTAATGAAAGCTATATATACAGCCGCAGGTATAGAAGGAAAATCCAAGGATACCTTTATTTAATAAATATGTATATATACAATTAATGCTTATATATATATATATACGTGGACTCTTATTCAATATTTACAAATTGCTGTACTCTATATACCTACGCCCAGCTAATTTAATCGCGACTCACCGAACCACGCACTTATACAGCACAGCTCTATTCAAATATAAAATCCACCTCGCGTTAGCTGCAACCGTGCACTACAACTAACCCAGCCCTCTTGAAAAGAAAGAAAAAAAGGAAAACAATGTCTTCGCTATACTACATGTATATAGTCGCGCACTCGAACGACACGGTATACGAACTTGCTCTCGTATATATATATATATATAGCAGCATCGATCGTAGCGGCTGCAAAAGCTGCTCCTTTCCTGCACAACTCGTTAACCCTTCGAGCTTCCGGGGCTGCTCGAGTGCTGTTATATATACGAGGACTTTGAGGATATGTAGCGCGAACGCGTCGATTAATCTTGATTTTGTATATGAAGGAGCGCGAGGGTGTGTATAGGTCTTTTCAAACGACGAGGACGTCGATGACGATGGTGTTAACGACGTAAGCTGTGCGTATCGAGTGCACGTGTACTCGCTGGCGAACCTTGAGAGAGAGAGAGAGAGCAGAGAAGTGCGAAGGACTCTTTGGATGTTTATTTAACGTATATAATGGTAAGAGTCTCTGTATTTTGGTGAGAGCGTTTGTGGTACGTGGCTAATTGTTTTGAAGGCTGTATTGTTTGTTATAATTATGATGCATGAATATGGGAATGATAAAAATTGTGAATATAGTAGAATTGTTGTATGTCACTGCGGTAAGTGTATATATGTTTAGCGAAAGATTATATACAAAAAGTATATATAAAAAGATTTATTATGCTTTCTACTTTTTTTCGACATTCATTAAAATATTATATAATTGATGAAGCAAATTTTTCACAATTCTTCATAATTATCTACATATTCTTTTATTTGGAAGTTTAATACGTCTACTGTATATTAGAATAAACCATATACATACATTTATCTTCTATAAAAAATTATTTATTATTTCATAGTGTAAACTGAAATTATACAATACCCATTCTATCACCCGAATACACCTCAATTAAATGCACTAAATATAACGAAATTACCTATAAATCCCATTACCAACTTATACTTAACCACGACAAATATATCCCATTAATAAATATATAACCAGTACCACTACCACTCGACTCCCACTTACGTCAAACCGCTGCGAAAACGCGTCTTTCGAGTCTGCCCGCACCCGTTGCGCAACCCACGCTTTATAATAAGCCGTATAGCCGCATATGTATATATACATACACACACACACATATAGCGTCGCCGAAAAATCACGCGAGACCTCTCGTCACCTCATTACTCAACCACTATATATATATATACGCGTATATACATGCAACAACCGCCCCTCAACGCGTATTTCGCATAGGCCAGCGAACTCTTATTATTTCCATCCTTCCTCTCTCGCTCTCTCTCTCTCTCTCACCCCTTGTATTAAATCTCATTCTCTCTCTCTCTCTCTCCCGCGGATATATAACGAACTGGCCGTTCGCTCGCGTGCATATATATTATATACACACACACACATATATATATACACGAGACAATAAAAACGAGACGGTCAACGTACGCGCGAATGCAGGCAGATGGAAAGACAGATCGAAAAAAGCCTGCTGCACTTTTCGCTGCAGCGGTAGCAGTAGCCCCCCCCCCCCCCTCCCCGCCCGAAAAGTTCAACGTACACACGCCTATATATATATATATATATGTACGTGTTAACGTATTTTTCTGCAGGGAGAGCGAGAGGACATGACCTCGTCTGCTCGCGAGTGCAAAAACTCGGGGGTCCTTTTTTACCATCGAGATCCTTTCCTCCTTTATATTTCGCGCGTAGCCCATATCCCCTCCTTTCTCTTTCCTCGCTCTCTCTCTCTTTCTCTCTCGCGTTGCCTCTCCTTCGTCGTCGTCTCGCTCTCTTTCTTCCTTTGCAGACGCGCGCGCGCGCGAACGTTCTCCTTTCATTCGCGCTTGCTGCAGCTATTCCGACCTCTCTCTGTCTGTCTCTCTCTCGTTCCTTTTTTTACATAGGTGTATCCCTTATCCTTTATTCTTTATATTCTTTATTCTTTATCCTGGGTTAGCGTAGGTACAGATGCGTGCCGTCGGCTCGCCCTGGCATAATGTGCGTCCTCGCTCTCTCTCTCTCTCTCTCTCGAACTGGTTCCTAAGTCTCGTTCTCGCTCTTCTATAATGCTTTCTCTTTCGGAAATTCTCTCTCTCTCTTTTTTTCTCTTTTGCCTCCTCCTCCTCCTCCTTCTCGACCAAGCCGCACGCATATATATACATATATATATAACGTATGTTCTCCGTTGTCGCGGTGGCTTCGCTTGTGGTGTATATACAAATACAGTTGCGGTAAAAAGTATACCTTGTTGCATATACTAGCTTCGTCTCATAAAGAGTCGAAATGAAAGTGACCATTTTTCGCCTCCTTGTAACAAAACTATTCCTATGCCTAATTATGAACTTTCTTTTTTCAGTGATAAACTAATTGTTAAGTCACTCCAAGCTAAAAATCCACGAAAATTTGCGTAAATTCGGCTATACTTTTTATCGAAAGATAAAAGTACATTAACAACATCGTAGAATTTATACGATAAAAAAGGAATGCGCGATATAGTAACGATAACATCAATTGCATATACACGTGCCGAGATCCTAATTCCCGATTATTAATTACGCTCAATTAACGTTAAAAAACGCTTGCTCAAACACACATCTATATACGCACCTGTACAAAAATATCTCCCATTCTAAAATCAACCTCAATCACTATAACCAAAATTTTTCCCCTTTTCCTCCCAAAAAGAAGGAAGAAAAATTCTTCGACATATACCTCTGTCTCGCATACTTTCTACACTCACTGTATATCTACATCTGCAGCAGCCGCAGCAGCAGCAGCCCAGAATCCAGTCTTCTCTCCCTCTCATTCATTCTTCTATCTTTCTCTCTTTCTCTCTCTCCAGTTACTGCCATCAGCGGCGCGTCGCGTTCCCTCTCTTCTTCCTCTCTGGCTCTCCTTCTCTCCTTCGCTGCATCCTATAAAAGAGTCTAGACCGGCACCTGTTCCCGTCCCGCCGCCGCACCGCCGTCGGCAGCAGCAGCAACAGCAGCAACAGCAGCAGCCGTCGTTGCTGGGACCGCGTCACTTCTTTTTTCGCACCACGCGTCGTGGCAGGGCCCCTTTTGCCATATAGGTATATTCTATACGTAGTCCCATATACTCGTTTGTTGTCTCGCCCTTTTTCTCTTTCTTTCTCTCCCGCGGCTCGTTCCGTCACGTTGTATATAGAGAGATGACACACTCCCCGCGATTCGCGCCCCGAAAGCGAGAGCGTCGTTCTCTTTGATCCCTTTCTTTGCGCGCCAGCCGCGTTATCTAATCGCGTTAACGAATAGCCTTTCGAGAAAGAGAGAGAGAGAGAATTTTCACGTTTCAAGTGGTTCGCTTTTCGAGGAGAAGAAGGAGGCTTTGAATGGGAACGAAGAATATAACGTTTTCGTGAAGAGAGTATTCGAAAGTGATTAAAGGAGATTTTTTTTGGTCGCTCTGCGGAATGCTTTTTTAATTATGTGAATTTTCGGGTGGTCGACAGGTATAGAGGCTAAAGCATATCTGGTGCTTTATAAAGGATTATAGCCTTAAGATTTTAGCGTACAATGGAGATTCTTTGTCTATGTTTTGTTTGCGTTGTAGATTATATATTCTACAATACGAATAGCCAATAAAAGAAAGACTGTGAGCTATAATTGATCTCAAAAGCTCATATAGACGCATGTATACCTACCGCGTTGCGTATATAACCACTTCGCTTAGATAAGCAACAGGTTGGTTCGCGTGGTAAAATAAAAAGTGAAAGTATACAAAATTTCATCTGAATATAACTGTATTATGCTGTATCTTGTATACTTCGCGGTAAATTTTAAATGCGGAAAACATTTTTAATTTTAATTCGATATATAAATGCATGAAAAGTGTGCAAAGTTACGTATAATATCGTGTTCTGTAACACACATACAACTGGCTTGCGCCATCTCAGTTGATCCAGAAACTGCAGGTTCAGGATTCCGAAAAATCAAAACCTGTTCTACCGGCGTAACGAAAATCTTCTTTTTTTCTCTCCCTCTCGTTATCCGAAAAGCTTTTATATGCGAAGATGAAGCGAAGATCGTTTGCAGTTATAATGTATATTAAAAAATCATTTCGACCGACGTATATTGATTAATATAAAAAAAAATATATATTTTATTTTGAAGTGACGGTACATGTGAAGTATTTTAATTAAAATTATAATAAAGAAACCGTTAATATGTACATTAAGTTCGAACGGAAAATTGGCAATATAATATTTATAAAGAAAGAAGAAAATATTTTAATAAAAATTACCGACTCCCATGAAAATTACCCTGGTTTAAAAAATAATAGCAATTTTATATTAATATATAAGCTCATTCTACATCAGATAATCAAATATTGTAATTTTTTTGTTCAATTAAACATTAAAATAAACCTCAAAATTTCTTTCCTCGTGTACCACAATGAAACGCCGCGACGCGGTCTTGTCACGCGCGATATATCACACACTTCAGTATACAACCTATATATACACTAACCTATCCTCTCGGATATATATATATATATATATATATATATATGTATATATGTGTGTATATGAGTTCCTTCCTTCCGCGACAACGCCGGGGGCTTTTTAATTAGCTAATTAATAAGGGCACCTAATTACCCGCGCCCTTCTTTCCTGCCTGGGGGGAAGATAGTCGCTTGCTCGTTACGCAACGTTACGACTCGTTGCACGTGCTCGCGCATTACACACACACACATACACGTGTATGTGTATATATATATGTGTGCCGTAGAAGAAGGCAATCGATAGTGCAGGTGACGATGCGATGATTGATTTATGCGTATTCGCGCGTGTATATGCTTATATTTAGGGGATCGACGAGTATGCGCGTATATAGTTGATGGGATAATAGTATGTGTAATAATAATGATAGGGGGTAATCGGGAATGCGGACGCGACTGGGGGATGGTCGATATATATATGTATATAAATACGGTATATTTGAGTGTGCGATATGTGTGTATATAGTGGAGAGGCGGCGGTTGGGTTTTAATTAAATTTTGAAGAAAATTTGAATTATTAAGGGAAGTCGAGTGGCTTATTCGTGAGAGTTTTTAAAGTATTTGCATATATACGTAGAGTGTATATAACAGAGGAGATATATAGAACTTCCCCCTCGAGGTTTTCCCATTTGAATTTGTAAGGAATTTTTCGAAAAGACGTTCTATGTTAGAGATTATGGCATTAGGATCCTGGAATCAGGGGTGGAGGCTTAATGTATGTAGTATCGATGATAATTTCCAGGACGGTTTTATGCTAATATGGAAGTGATAGGAAAGGTTCTCACGGTGAGCAATAAATTTAAATATTCGACTTGTTAGTATATATATATATATATATATATACACACGCGTAAGTTTTACGGTATTATTAACTTTTTAACACTCTTGTTCAGGAACAATTGTACAACACGCACCTCTAACGGCCGCGGAATTGACAATAAATTAGAATCCTCTCTCAACGGGGGGACCCCAAAACACGTGTACCTAATTAACCAAATTACTCAAAAAACTACAATTCCCCTCTCACTCTCTGCAAAAAGAAAAAAAAATGCGTTTACACACAAAGACGAATTGCTCTCAACGCTGGTGCGAACGCGCGAAAGTTCGCACGGCCCATCCCAGTTTATCACTCTCCGTCTCTCTCTCTCTCTCTCTCTCTCTCTCTCTCTCTCCAGGGCCCAAAAACGAGAAAGGCTCTTTTTTTTCTCGTTTCATGTTTCGCACGCACGCGCGCAATGCACTTGTCCCTCCCTATACGAACGCATATAGAGAGTGAGAGAAAGAAAGGAAAGAGACACGTCGCTCGAATAAGAAAGAGGCTCGTACATCAATTACGCTATCGGTCTGTGTAATCGCGCACGCGCGCTCGTGTATGCGAGGTCTTCGTTAGCTTGCGAGCACTATACTAAAAACGATTTTTGATGAATTATTTTACGAGTAGAATAAAATTGAATAAAGTGTAGGTGAAATTGTTGGGTACATATATATATAGATGAGAAACTTGAAGTATATGAATTCTTATGCGGAAATTTGGTAGAATTAGGCTCAAATGTATAATATTATAACGTAACTTGTCAAATTAAAGTGATATATATGCGGATATACGAATAATATCTCGAAATTCGTTGAGCAAATTTCAAAGTTGGTTAAGTTTAATTGAACTAAACACGTGCGCTCATACATTCACATGCCTCTTTGTATACATATATACACGCCTACAACCACACGCGTATACCTTTTTGCATACTATATTCATCGGATTTTTTATTTCTTTTTTACACTGAACGACTCTTAAATGCTTTGATTATTTTTTTTTCTTGTATAATATCTTAAGGCGCCTTTAAGTAAATATTCATGAGCTGATTTTTTCCATCGATATTACAGAAACCTTTTTTTTTATTATCCATGTCTATCTTTAAGGATCAAATCAATTTTGTAATCTCTGCGAACCACTGTATATCTAATTGTTGCTTTTCTTCATTGCTCCCTAGTATTGAAAAAAAAAGAAAGAATGTAAAAATACAATAGAAATGAATGACAGGCTTAAACATTGCGGACACAATGAATTCGTAAACGCTCCTAATTGAAATAAATGCTCGCTCTTGTGATTAGAGGTTCCGTGTATATATATATATGTATATATAGGTGGAGAGATCGTTTTCGGCGCGCTACGTATAATAACCTTCAATTACAAGTCACTTGCGATTTTCGAATGAATTATTCATCGCGCCACGCTAGAGTAAATACGAATACTATATATTACACACGCGCGGCGTTGGTTCCTTTACACACCCACACGCACACACACACACACATACGCGCGCACATATTTTTCGTATATACAACAATATTTTTCGACCATATAATATATTTGCTTAAACAGTATCCTAAACTTCTTTATCTCGCTAATGACTGTTTTCGCTGATTTTTTTACACATTATGAAAGATTGTAATTCAAAAATTCACCGAGGCAGTGAATAGATTATACATACATATATATAAGTTTAGAAATATATTAGAGGGACTAAAGTGTTGAAATTCGTGCCGGTCGAGATATCATCGAAATTTCAAATGTTTCGCAGTATATTTTAATTGCGCGAGCGCCATCGTTTAATTTTACCAAATACATGCGTTATTATAACCATAATATAGATTAATATAAATGCTTCCTTCACGATCATCACCGATATCACACACACACACACACACACGGGGCACCCCCTTCAACCGTTACGTTGTAGAATAAGGTTAGAAGCTCAGCCTTCTTCCTTTAAAACAAAAAAGAAAAAAAAACTAACGAAAAATAATCACCATAGAGGGAATAAGAGCGCACATATATATACGGTTGGCAAATTAGATTTTAATATTCTGTATATAACGCGCACACGCGCGCTCTCGATTCGATAGCGATCTCTCTCTCTCTCACGTCTAATTATCGGCCTCTCGACGAATGCTAAAACGTGCGCTTCCGTTTCATTTCTCAGTAGATACATATATATATGTAAGGGAAGAAACGCGCACGTGCGTGCACGTTGTATGTATCGATTTCAAATATATATAGCTAGCGCCCGTTTGAATTGTAATGCCCGAGCTGCGGAAAGCTCGCGCGCGCTCTTCAGAATGATCTGAATACAACGAATATATATATGTGTGTGTAGGTATATATGTATACGAGACGTTAGTACATTCTAATTAGCCGTTGTGTACAGCCTTGGTATATCGCCATGTACGATCTCTCACGTGCGCGGTATTTATATGTATATAGATATATATATATGTATAGGTGTACATGAGCGTGGACGGGTGAGTATACGCATGATGAAATTAGAATAATACGCGTAATTCTCATGCGGATTTTCGCGAAGAATATATATATGGTGTGTATATATGTAGACAGTTTAATCCGCGGGAAGGTTTTGTCGTGCTCATTTTTTTTCGCTGGCTGATTAAGGGGCGCGCGTTGGTATAAGGAAGAGAAAGAGAAGGTTTTTTTTTAAAGTAAGCGGATGTACGGATTTAGGTTATTGGTAAGCTTTTCGCGAATATTTTGTCTTCGTGCTTGATTGATTGCTTAGTACTTGAGCAATCTTACCATAAGCTTTGACGTATATATAGAAAATGAAAAGTGTCTTGAAAAAAATTTAACATTTTGACATTAAAATTCAATACAAAAACCGCATTATATATGTTTCCGGCGAATTGCACTATAGCATCGATTAACTAGCATCAAATTCGCATACAAATCAATGATTATACCACTGTAAATTTGAACAGCTGTTGGTTTACCGGTTCGTTGAATGTCGACGTCCAGTGATTCCGTAATTGTTCTTACATGTTAATGGTATAGAATAAAAAATCCAATTTTTTTTTATTCAATTTTGCAGTAGCTTCCGCTTCACCCTATACAGCGTGTATTAACCGACAAAGTTGTGCGTCATGCACACCTGATTCAATGTTTAAAGTTGAGGAAATTATCTTACAATTATATTTTCAATATATGGTAGAGTATAGAACGGTAATTTTACAGTATAACATATCAGTCGAATAAGAACATTATATATATCATACGTTTTTTTATTATTCAGTAATAATAAATAATTGGAAAATATAATATATGGAAAAATATATGATTTTTGTCGTTATAAAAAAGTTCTCTCAAACCGCGGAAAACGGAAAAAAGGCGCATGCGAAAAATATTTACTCACCCAACCCGTACGTGCATCTTTCGTTTATTATAGGGACCGAATGAAAATGACTTCGGTAAATAGCCCCAAGAGTCGAGTGTAAACGCGCGTTACGAGTTATACAGCAAACACGGGTAAATCTGTCGCGCAATATAACCTTTATATGAGCGCGCGTAAATCGCGACTGATTAAGAAGTCCAGCATCACTTTTCCATACTCCTCATCAAAAACCGTTACATGCAGTTACAATTAGGCATTTATCTTCTTCACCCGAAATTTTTCAATCGGACAAAAAAAATTGCAAAAATCTCTTCACGTCTATACCTACATCTCCCAACAGCAGACAGCGCGTGTGTTCAATTATACATCGACGGTTTATATTATATATATATATATATATATATATATATATATATATATATATACCTGCACGGAAACCTACCGCCGACGTGTCTTAGGTCTCCTTTCTTTGTTTCGTCTTCGTTTCTTTTTTTATTTCTTTCATCGCTATACTTATATATGTGTCCGTGATCTTAATCGCGCTCGCCGATTCGATTAAAGATTCAGATGTCCAAGCGCACGCGGATGAAATTTCTTTATGTATAATTATTGCGTCTGAAGTAATTTCCTGCGCGCGCGTCTGCGCGCGGCAACGGCGGCGACGGCGGCCGCAGACTTTGTTGTGTCTGGCGGGGCTGGCCTGGCTTTTTTTACGAGTGAAATTTTCGATGGGTGTAGGTTAGACGAGAGATCGCTGGTTTAGTATACCATAGCTTTTTTTTTTGACGATTCGAATTAAAAAACGAAAAATGAAAAAATAAGTGATGATTTTGGGTTTTGAATATGTATGCGCTAGAAAGTCGCGGTAGTCTGCACTCTGTATTTCTTTTGGCAAGGATATCGTTATACTAAAGTTTATATATATAAATAGATTTTAACAGTATTCAGAGCAGTATATAAAAGTGTTTTAGTTTAACTTTGGAATATGACTGGATTGATTTTAGAATCCTTTAAAATATTTAAACAAAAAAAATAAGTATTTGTTCCGTAAACACCTATGGGAATATTTTGATTTATATTTTATTTTATCACTGTATGTAATATTTCTTCCTACATTACAAAAAGCACTGTTATTAGCCCTTAAAATCAAAATTAATAATCAAAATCACCGATAGTACATATTTAGAAATTTGCCCTCGACTAAACCCCTATATATACAGTGTTATATTGAGTGCGACAATCTTTCCGGCATCCCATCGCACCGAATCCCCATAAGTACAACACATATGAACAACATCCCCCCCTGAAAAAAAAGAAATTCCCCATACTCTCGCGTGTAAATTTACGATGGCTCAATTAAACCATGCAATATCCCTCGTAAAGCAACTCTCATCTCGCGCGTTCCCTTACATCCGAACACCTCCGCTGTATACATAAGTATTGTTCCAATCCATTTCACGTGTTCCCTATATGCTACATAGCTTCTCCTCTTCCATCTAAAACTTTCCCACTCTCTCTCTCTCTCGCGCTCTCGACTTTTGAAAGACTGACGCCAAGCCGACGCTCAGAGTCAGGTATATATCGGCAGAGGTCGTAGTCGTCATTGTGTTATAGTATATATTCGGCATTCTCTGGAGGGGAGGGGGAGAGACTCCAGGGTTTTATAACGCGCTTGGCGGCGCTCAATAGAGCCGTTGTTTACGACCGCGTCCTCCTCCCCCTATATATATATATATATACACATACACTACCAGGTGCATGCATACCTGAGCATGGTTATATTACACACATACGTACTCGCGGCTAATTAAACATTCTGCGGAATTCGACCAGGGGCCGGCGAAGAGAAGAAAAAAAGCCCCAGCTAATTTGGCTGCACCGAGTCATGAAGGTCGCTCCAGCCTAATTGAATTTTAGCTGCTGCGTATGCGTTGCGGTGATTGCTTTATTCGCTTCGATGAAAGTCACAAGGAAATAAGCGAGCTTTCGCCGCAAAGAAAGCTCGTATATAGAGAGCTGCTAAACCAAACCAGGTGTATATCAAACTTGATGTTTACGCGATTTCTGAGAACCGAGCGCGATTTTCGTTCGTTTCTTCTTTCTATCTTTTTTTCCTTTCTTTCGGTTGCGTGCCGGTCGTTTCGCGGGCGCGATTAAAATTTTACATCCCGATTCACGGTGGCGAGGGCCTGGCCCTGGGTATGAGATTCCGCAGTCGCTGCACGTGGACGAAATTACCAACGGCATATAAATTGACGATCCGCGCGTACGCGCGGTTGCTATGAGAGGATGGTGCGAGGGTTTACAGAGAGGTGATGAAGGTTTTTCTTTTAGATCGTTTATTTATTACCGCGATATATACTAGATAAATGGGTTTTCTTTTAATTTCATGCAAACGAGTGATGAATAGATAATATACATTTCATCGATAAGTTTGAAAGTATAAGTAATATCTTTCCTATACAATATTGATATTGCTGCGGTAATACAAAGAATCCAATAATGTAACCAAACAAAATACCGATCGCAATCGACTTCCGTCCAACCAGTAGAAAAAATAAAAACCCTTACCGTGCTATCCAAATCAATGCCCCATATATATATAATCACGCCACGAAAAAGGCTACGACAGCTGCTCTATCAATATTCATCAGCCGATTTTAGCGACAGAAGAAAGCGCGCGTATATATATGTCGTCGAACCCGCATTATATGCATCTTCGTCTTTGACTCGACCTTTCAGCCTGAGGGTCAGGGAATCGTTGGAGGATTACCATATAAATTTTTAACGAGAATATCGTCCCGCGAAGCCAATTAAAAGTCGGGAGAGGAGAAAAGGAGCCAGGCGAATCCGACCGGATCCATATCGAAACAAGCGCGCCTCGTATAAGCGCGAGGAATGGAGACCTGAGATCGGATGGTCAACGGTATAGGAAGGCAGGTTTGAAAATGGATTTTTGGTGATTGAATTTTTTTCAGGGTGTTTCTTAGAATATTTTGACTAATGGTATAGTAAACGAATTACTTTCTGCGCTTTAGGTCGTCGGTGTTTGTGCCTTTTTTTTTAACGATTTTTCTTTCCGACTTTATAGTTATTCTAAGAAATGATTTTAAATACAGTTATCAATTTTAACTTTATCATTTCTTATTAAACTGATAAAAAGAAATATTTGAGTCAATTGAGCCAACTTAAATGTTAATGAATATGTCTTTAAATTCAGCCAAATGCAGGTGCATTAACAGTTAAGGAATGAATCATTTGGTAAAATTAATTTTTGCAACAAAAAACGATCGCGCATGAACTGTTAATGAATATTTTTTAACTTTTAAGAATTCTTTATTTCGTTCAAATACACGAAAAAATTGACTTTCAAATGAATCACGCGTTTGCCGTAAATATTTCTTTCTATCGGCGATGTTAATAAATTAATTTAATACAATTCATAAAGGATAAAAGAAAAAGTTCGATTGAATCAAGTCGATTGATAACGATTCAGCAAATATTAAAAAACATATAGACTTGAATTACCGCACATAATGAAATATTTATCGCTCTATGGAATAATAATTCCACGAAATTAAGGATTCTTATGTATGACCATATATACTTCGACGGTTGATAAATCCAATTTTCCTTAATATCTACCTCAAACAGTATAGGTCGGCGAAAATTTCCACATCGCGCTTGAACAAATAATTCCGTGTTCCCAGTGCCGTATTCGTTCGCGACACGTTGCCGAAGAAGATAATCCAAGAGCAAGAGAGCGAGACAGAGACTATATATCGTCAATCGTCGAGAGATCGCTAAAAATAGCGGCGAATACCGCGATAAGAGACTCTCGCCGTAAGTCACAAGGCGTGCGCATGCGAATTTCGACTTTATCTACGCGCGCGCACGGCGCCGAATTTTTCCATGCCCATACACGCGCGCGACCTACTTTAAGCAAAAAGAGTAAATTATTTGCAGGGGGTGAGAAATGTAATGGAAAGTGTGACTTTTCATGGATTTCTTTCCTTGTTCAAGAGGGTACGAAGTTTTGGAGGAAAATGCGCGGTGTATATAGTGAAGTTTTGTTGTTTCGGAGATTGTGTAGAGATTTAACTAGAAATTTTAGGATGAAAATGTTTTAAGTCTGTTAGAGAAGATAAAGTTGGTGTTTTGTCTGTTGATTCAGTAATATTCAATACAATTTATGTTTATAAATTTCAAATGTCACGTACAAAAATTGTGCAGATCTTATAAGTTATCTAAAAAGGAAAGTGTTCAAATCTTGTGAAATGAAATTCAATAATCTTTTTCCGGATCCCGAAATAGTACAAACTTTAAAGATTTATATCACTACTATATGATTTATCATTTACTTCGTTCTAGATTAGACGATCAAATGATGACTTTTAGTACATGAATAATAATTAAAAGATACCTAATAGGGATAAAATTCGTAGATAATTTCAAGCATGATTTGTGATTAAAAAAACAATCTACTAGGGTCGACGAACGTTGAGACATTTGCTTGTGTTAACATTTGACACTGAACTTATCATAATCTTCACGCATAAATACGTGAAGTAGTTTTCTCAAAACTCTTATCAGCCAAGTAGTTACGCATGTACATTAGATTTAATATCAATAGATACAGGTGTCGTGAGACCGATAAAATCATCTGCTTTATACAATTATTGGCATATTTACAGTCAGCAAGTTGTACAATATAGATACAGTTCATACAAGCATATTATTATACGTACGTCTTATCTGACTAATATTCTGTTTGCTCTTTGCGGCTCTTTAAATAAGAATCTTGTTTTTTTTTGGAACTACACGAAGAGCCGCGCGACGACGAAGTTGAGTGTCTAGTCTCAGCTTGGGCGCTGCTGTCGAGTGAAAATTTGAAGTTAAACAGCTGTTGCGGGAGGTGAAACGGCCGAAAAAGTCACGATTTTCCACTCGACTTTCTCACTTCTCGAGTGTCTCGTGTGCTTCGGCTTCCTTTGCTTTAGCAGCCAGCTATTATATAGTGTCCTCTTAAAAATAAAGTAGCCCTAAACATATCTCTAATGGGTGTTGTCATCAATTCATGTTAAATTTAGACATTTTTTTTACCGGTTCCGTGAAGTTTCAGGTTTTGGGAATAGATTTTTCCTGCTGTAAAAATAAGACCGATTTATTGGATAATGTAGGATAATAGTAGAATCGTACAGTAAAAATAAAAACTATGTGTTAAAATGTTATGAAAACAATTATGATATATAATAAAAATGTCTATATACAAAACTTCATGATGATTCGTAACAATGTTATTTTTTTTAATTTCATCTCAGTTTTGCAGCGTAAAGAAAATCATCTCTGCCTACAATTATTTAAGTAAAGTTACAAAAATGACAATTTATTCAACAATAATCCAACACCATACAAATGAACATCCTCTCAATATCGTGCAAGATCCTTTCTTAGTAATACAAAATATACTGTTTTCCACAGCTGCTTCTCAAGTGTTTCAAAATGCGCTCCTCCACCCCCGAAGGCAAGTCGCACCAATGAATCTGCCACCCGAGAACCCAAGAAAACTCATCGTCGTCGTCTATAGTAGCTCACTCCCCGACGTAAAACAGATCCGTTCTATTTACATTTCACCCTGAGACATCATCGGCTCACAAATATCCTCTTCGGGTCGCCGTTTAAAAATGCGATCCGACCTCACGATTATCCAGCCTCATTGAGTCCCAGCGACTATATACTTTATGCTTCCGAACCTCAGAATAGGCCCCGGGGGCAGTTTTTTTTTTATTTGGGAAAACCCAAATGAGAGAGGGATAGGTTATGACCGAAGAGGCCTGAAGGTTTTAGGATGGATACTGGGAAGCTTAATTTTTTTTTTTAATGGATAGTTTTGTTTTTTTTTATTATTATAATAAAACGATAAATAGGGTTTATAGGTTTCATTGCTATAGGTAAACTTGGAAGTTGGTGAAGCGATCGCTTATTATTTTAGTATACAGCGTATCTATATACTTTTTTTGCGGAAAAACAAATATAATATTTATATTGGAGACAAAAAAGTTAACTAGTTTGTTTTTTTGTTTAATAAACAAATTTAATACAGAATAAAAGTATTTGAATAGTTATATTCCATCATTCCGTAAAAGCCTATAAAAACAAAAGCCTCCACATTACCATTACCATAAGACTACCACCAACAATTACTCGTTAATTACTCGCACATAATCACCCTAATGACCATCGCACCCTGACCCTGAAATCGTTTAAATACCCCATGTAGAGACACTTCTCTCCCTCTGACACCCAAAGACGAAAATTTCAGTGTCACGTTCATCGCGTCTCAACTTACTACTACAGCTCTCTCACTCGTTACTGTTTATTTTTACGGAACCTCGTGTGTGCTCCTACTCTCATAGGGGCGGAGTATACATCTACCTCCTCTCTCGCCCTCTCTTCTTTCTCTCTCTCTCTCTCTCTCTCTCTCTTTCTCTTGCTCCCCCGCCGGACTTTCTCGACTTTTTTCCCTCCCAGACGCGCATTCGCTCAGTGCCGACAAAGCGCGCGCATCGAGAGAGATTCCGAAAAAAGCGCTCCGGGAGCGCACTGGGGTGAATATTTATGACGTAATAGGATTGCAACGGTTTATTGTTTACTGCGGATTTATGACTTCCACCTACACGCATCTGTGTGAACATGTGAGTGTGTATCTGTGTGTGTGTGTCTGTATGTGTGTGTGTTTCGCGAGGAGTGTAAAATTGATGGTGAATGATTTGGTTTCTTATAGAGGAGACTGGGGCAAAACCGTATACTGGGGTAAAACCGTAATTGTCAATTTCATGGGTAATACTAGTGCCATCTACATTATACATGTAGTACCTCTTTAAGAATGTCCCTAATATCATTTCGTACACGACAACTATAACAACAACAGCTTACTGTTGACTTCAGACGAAATCAAATATTTCTTAACTAGCGAAATTGTGTTTATCCCAACAGTCATCTTCTTGGGTGCAACATATCCTTTCGGTAAGTACATAGCCTTATAATATTTGTTACAACTATTAATAGGTTGCGTTGTTTTGGCTCTTAATTTTATTTTCAATTGTAAAAAATTAATAATTACTTTTTTTATTAACTTTGGGGTAAAACCAAATAGTTTATTTCCTATTTTTTCTATATAATCATAGTATAAGTAATAATATACATAAAATAATGCATGATTAATATTTAGCGTGTTGTTCATACAACATATATATGAATTTTGTTGTTTATTGTTTCTGGTATAGAAATGCGCAAGTATATTAGAAAATCTGCTCGGCAAAGTTGGCTTGAAGGAGACATGGCTTCGATGTTCTAAATAAAAAGCTGGAATTGAAGAAGGCGTGCAATCTGTATAATGTGACCATGAAATCAACTTTAGCAACTAGAGTAAGAAGAGTTAATGAAAATAAGAAAAAAGATAACAAAACGTATGAGCAGGAAGATTATGACGATGGAAAATGCATTTTATGCCAAAATTTATACTCAGAATCCACGGAAGACTGGGTACAGTGCATGATTTGCAGTCAATTGGCTTAAGAGCGTGTAGTGATTTAGATCTTTTTAAATTATTGTAAATAAAAATTTAATGACACAAATGATTTTTGCTTTACTGTGAAAGTATTAAAAATTATCATTTATTTAAAATTATTAATTAATTTATATGTAAAATCTATTTATTTTTATAAAACAAAATGAAATATTAACTTATAAACAATTTTTTCATTAGACAATGTTTATGCATGTTTACATTATTTCTAGTATGTCGAATACCGATTAAAATTCATTTTGAAAAAGATAATAAAATATTAATACATTTTTTACAAATAATTTTCTGGCTAATTAAATCGATTTTGAGGTAGACGAAAGCAAACTAAAATAACCCTATTGTTAAATATCGTTATTATTTGCTAATTTTTTTTAATTAACAATTTGCAGAGAGTATACGGTTTTACCCCAGTCTCCCCTATATATACAGATCAGTGGAAAATCGTATATATATACGAGGCTCGTCATTCTTTGTGTATTGTCAAAAGCGTCGGTCATAAAACAGTAACCGTGACCGCTTATGCGCAGGCTCAGTACATAATAAAATCACGCAGACATTTATATACGTAAATTTTAAACCAACGCTATGTAGATCCGGCCTCACGTGTGTGTGTGTGCGTGTGTGTATGTGGCTATATAATTTGGAAGAAAGATAAAACAAGCTGATAAGCGTCAGTCCTCCTTCTAAAGATTGAGCCTATAAGTAATCTACTCGCGTTTACGTGCGTATATAATTTACGTAGAGTCGTTGCCGCGAACTCTAATTGCGTATTAAAATAAATTATGACAATATAACAGAAAGACCAGAGTCACCGCTGTAACGATGTTAATTATTAAAAGAATAAAAAAGGGCATAATTTAACAACGATTCAAAGGAACTATAATGCGGAAAATCATGAACGCGTATCTGATCTCGTTTGCAAAATCAACTTCCAGCTCTATATATATATATATATACCCCTTGCAGCTAGTACGGCAAATTACCAAACAATGACCATTCGAAACGAGATCATCCAGAAAACCTCTTCACAACAGCAGCATCCTGCTGCAGTGTGTATTTGTGTATATATATATATATATATATATATAGACAATCAAAACCAGCGCGGATTATATCTCTCGCGGCGTAGATCCACTTTATTCCTTCGCACAATACACATACAAAGAATGGTATAAAGGCGTGTACATATACGCACACATATCGGAGAGCAGATGGACCTCGCGGGATTTCAGGTTTATATGTATATGCCTTACCCCTCTTCGCGCATTGTCGCCTCCTCGTTTCCGGGGGGCGAGTTGCGAATTCGAGAGCTCAAGCGCGAGTTCGACGTACTCTCTTTCGTTCTCTCGTGAAGAAGTTCTTCTCTCTGCCTCTCTCTCTTTATGGGGTCAGTTTTCATATAATTGTGGCGGAAGAGGCCGTAAAAATTTGTAATGCTAATGAGAAGCCAATGGTATAGGTATGATGATGATCCTCGAGAACCATAGTGGAGGTTTGTATAGCAAGCCCAGCTGAATTATATGAGAGGAGAGATACACAAGGAAAACAGCTATACCATAACTGAAAATTTACGTTCGGCGCAGAGGTTTTCGTTATGTTTTTCAAGTGCGGACATATTATATCTATCTATGGTAATTCTTCAACGATACACGTGCGTATAATTCTACAAAACTCTCTGTCTTTATTTCGCGTACATATGAAAGACGCGACTTTATGTGATAGACAAAAACATTTATAAGAACAGTGTATATATACACACGCACACACACACGAAATAACAATTCATGTTGTTCTCGCATTATCATTGTACCATATAATAATGTCCCACATCTCGATATTAGATAATTCTTCGGAATTTACACAGTTGGGCGCATAGACACGAAGCAGCGTTCGATAGGCTACTGTCTAATATATATCTTTAAAGACCCTGTCGATTTGCTCAAGTGTTTGATAGTCGCAGCTTACACACGCGCGAAGCCATTATCACATTGAAAATAGAATTTTTTATTAAACATATCTCGTATAAACGTCAAAACTATGTGTGTATGTGTGTGTATATATATATAATGCATTAAATTAAAAAGCAAGGTCGGGAATTTTTTTTTCTCTCGTACACGGCACATATATATTATCACCAATTCCCCCAGTTTTCGACACTCTTCCATCATATAGGAAAATTCGCGTTATATATATACATACATGTCTTATACACACATACACACACGCGAGTCTGACTAAATTAAATAAATGACATATCAAACCATCCAGATATCATCGCCAACCCGCGGGTATACTCACGCACGATGAGAAAATTATATCATTTGTAATCGAGATATAAAGAGAAGCTCTTACATATTTACGCAATCAGCTGTACATATGTGGAGTACAAAATTGTTTGTGTGGCCTGTCCCTCCCCGCGCGCGCGCGTCTTAGCTCCACTAAATCATTATTATCAATATATATATATATATATGTATCCCTTCGTAGTGTACAGCACACAAGTGAGAAAAAAAAATTCAAATCGCATTGGAATCTTATCTATCCGCGTCTCCTCGCGCGATAAGCGCGAAACTTTGCCGGCGAGTGATTTATGGCGCACCGAACTAATCAAATATTGAGCAGGAATTTTTCCTCGAAAATTCGGTTGCCCGAATATCGCACATACACATATATTTATCCTTGCGAATGGTTGAACATTAGAGTTTCCTATATATATATATAGTTATAAAAAAAAAAAAATATTATACGCGCCATCGAAAGGATAACATAACTGTTCGTATACGAACGCTCAGCGCGTCTCTTTAGTGTGTTAGACTCTTTGCCGAAAGAAACCATCCAAAGTTTCTTCTTCTCTTAATAATATTCATTTTTTTTTCTCAAAGCTATAACGAACAAACTTTTATACTCCACGCGCGTGCATTCCTTACATACATATACACATAGAGAATTCATCAGTTATACGTCTTATCAACGTGAGGGGGTAATCACTTTTTTTTTAATGTCTAAACGTCGCCCACAGCGTATTAAAGACCACATAGGATTCGGCAAATATTTAAATATACTCGCGACCTCATTTACGTTTTTTTTTTTATTCAATTAAGAGCAGTCGTCAGATAAGCAGAGCCAACAGGTGCTGTGTCACTCGATATAAACTGACGAATATTATATACTGTGTAACCAGTAGCTTTGCATATTACCACAACGTACGATACATACATTGACGGACCCCAATCAATATAACTTACCTCTATACCGTATTACTATATCGATGTACGTGTCTTATCAAACTACACGGCATTATTGTTTTCGTTGTATATTACCCGAGAAACTCCATATATTTTCGCTCCCATGGCACCTATATCTGCGAGAGAAATTCATAGCGAAGGTCGCTGCTATACCAGCTCAAATGAAGCGTCTCTCAATTACACTTTCGCCTCTTCTCCTATATATAGCTTCCGTTCGCGGTGGACCCTTATTTCTCTCGTTCTTGTCGTCGTTGTCCCATTGTGATGGGGATACCTGAACGCTTATATACCGTGAGTTTTGTCGCTCGTAGATCGAATTATCCACGATCGTTGGAGATTTATAAATAAGCGTAAGGCGCGACGACGACGATGACGAAGCGATGAAAGGGATGAAAAATCCAGATTGTGCACGCCTCTTTTTTCACGCTGCTGTGATAGTGTGTGTGTATACCTTTTTTTTTTGTTATAATGGGGGTATGGTGGGAAGAAAGGGTATCTATGGTGTTATCTTTCTGAGATAACTTTATCTACGTACTTACTAAAGTGTTAAATAACTGTGAGTGTTATTGTTGTAGAAACGAATACGTTTTCCTATACGCGATTGATTAAGTACTGGGTCTATCTTATATTGTTATTAATTCATTGATTGAAGTAAAAAATGGATAACGATGTGAGTACAAATTCGTTTTCGTAAGCATACGTAATAGCTATAGCTTTATATTGAACAATACCTCGCCAATTTTAACGTGACTTGTACCCTTTTCTCATCATTTCTTTTCTAATAACCTATACATCCAATGCACTTGAATCACTTATTTCCTGAACGCACATATATTTATACCAATTTTTCTACCTCTATTTTCCAGCTCCCTGACCATAACACCCCTATACGCCTTCACATCATCAGGACCGGAACGATATATATATATAATCTCTGAAAAATCCAAACTCTGCATTCTCATACGCCTGCAAAAGTTCATATATAAGCCCATATACGACGTTCTCTTAAGGTAGCATGAGCGGTGAATGCCGTATCAAGCTGGGGGCCCCGAGAAGGGCTTTTTGATTTTACTAAATTTTATGATTAAATTTTAATAAGAAACATGTATTTTTATTTCTAAACA
>JAWWEQ010026627.1:0-25223 GCA_035583055.1 Torymus tubicola | reverse complement strand
GTGATTTTAAAAGAAAAAAAAATTTTGACCTCTCGATTCACCTGAGAACTGCCCATATATATATATATATATATACACACACACACACGCACACACACGATGATGTGGAATTTTACGTAATTTAGTAAATGGAAATTTTCTGGGTAGGATGAGCGAGTGCGGAGACGTACTTTTTTTCTCAATATTATCGATTACCGAGTACAAAATATTATACTTTGGGAGACTCAATATGCTTATTGAGCGATATCTTTGCGTTTCTTCGTATTTTTAATGATGAAATATATTATTAGTAACATAATTATACAGATAATTAATTGGCTATATATAAATAGCTTATGAACCCTTTTGTGCAGCGAATACCTGGAAATAATATCTCGGACACACGTATACTCAGTGATCTGGGCACATGTATAATGAGTTCATAAAGTGGAACGAGAAATATTTACGCATAATCCTGAAATTCTACTAGCGATGGTATTTGGTACTCCAACATTTGTGGATTATATGAATTATCGTAAAATCTAACACATTTTATTGAGATATATTTATTATTAGAACATCGTTTCCAAATTAACGTGTTCGCCATACTCAAGCTGACTTTATGGAGCAGCATACGTATATAACAATACAGAATACTAAGCTCAAAATGATTTTTATTTGTGCATTTCATAACAGCTAGTTTTTTTTTCCTGTGACAAGACAGACTCCTGCAATGTCAAACCACTGGAAAAAAATACTTAAATAAGCCTGAAAAATCGAATAGATCGCAAATTGTCACCATAAATCGGTTTCCGCATGAAAACCACACTGTCGTTTCAAATCTAACCCATTCACTTTACCTCTGAACCTCAGTGTCGCGGAAACCTCAACACTATTCCCGGTGCGAGAAAGTCACCGTTGCTGGCTTCCCGTATAACAACACGGAATTTGATTTATCAATATATCTCGCGTACAATACACTCGTCTGATTTCTCTCTCTCTCTCTCTCTCTCTCTCTCTCTCTTCTTCAATATTCTCCGCGTGCGCGCGCGCGTGTACAAACTCCATGGCGCGTTTTATCCGTATGTGTATACATACGCGTGTGGTAAATTTAGTCACGGAAATCGTGTGAAGCAAGGCCGCGTGTGAGTCGTGTTGTTTTTTCAAGTCGACCGGATAAAGGCAGCGTTTTATCGGATAATGCGCGTATTTAAAGCGGTTATCGTGTGTGTATGTGGGTGTTTGTGAAAGAGGATATTTTAATAGGCAAAGCGCTTTTTCGCATGTGTAGGTTTTTTTGTGTGCAAGCGAGTGAGCAACAGATAAGGAGGTTCCGATTTTTTATTTTTTAGGGAAATGTAGGCTTTCAATATTTGTCGGAATTTATTACTTGGTATATAAAAATTTTGTTAACGTTTTTGTTTTTATCGTTCACAACTACAATAAGTAATTACTATTTTTATTTTTAAACAATACTAAAGTGTTTCAATGAGTTAAAATTGATATATACACACATACACACTTAACTGTATTCAGAACCATTTTTCCCTGAATTTCTTTTGTAGCGCCATTAACATTGAATTTCAATTAAATATACCGGAACGCACAAAGAAATAAAAATACTTAAAATACATCGAGCACGCGCGCAATGTATCATTAATTAATTTTTGAAACGCAGCATTGCGCGAACACACTATATCCATCATAAATATTCAATTTCTCTAATTAAAATGTAAATACGTGGAGCTCTCGTTAAATCCATTATCAATTCTCTCTCCCTACCTCTCTCCCTCCGCCCAACGAGCGTCAATCGCGTTACAACATCGATTCGTGCATAACAGCCGACCCTTTAATATCCATCATTCGGCGTGAAAATACGTCACAAAAGTAACGAATCGAGGTCAAAAACGTGCCCGAGAGAAAGAGAGAGAGAGAGAGAATATGGATCGCGCGGCATCGGGAATCGGAACTCGTTAGAGACGTTCGCGTGTCGCGACAAAGCCGTGGGAGGAGGAGAGGAAGGAGGAGAAAGAAAGAGAGAAAGAGAAAGAGGGAGAGAAAGGATTAAAGTCGTGTGGAGTAGTAGAGCTTAAGATTTTCTCGCTTTCGTTTCCGCTCGCTTTGGCCGCTGCACGCTTCGTGTGCTAACCGATTTTCTTAATCCGTCGGGGATCAGAGGCGTCGGGTAACGGAGAATAAGAGAAAGAGAGAGAGGGAGAGAGAGATAGTCACGCTGCGGTTCGTAATGCAGTCGCCACGATATTTTTTGGGATGAGTAGGGTGATTGTAGCCAGAAAGTTTTTTATTCGGTTGATTGAAAGATATTGGATTCTCCAATTCTATTCTTAAACTCGTATTAGATGATCTATTATGTACATTAATCTTTTGTCGCTTTTGTATGAAAATTTTAAGTGATATTTAGTCCAAATCGTCGGGTGATTTTTTAAACCAGGAATTTGATCTAAAGAGTGAAGAAATGTCTATATAGAATCAATTAGCTATTTATAAATCGACTTTAAATAATATTTACTGAATAATGATTCAATCATAGGAACCTCAAAGGAACTACCATCACGTACGTCTGACTAAACCGGATCTACAACTACTTACAGAATTCATTATACGTCCACTGACTTTTATCGCATAAAAGCAACAATAAACTTTCATGCACAAACGTTATATAACAACCTCTTAAATCCCCAAAACTCGCTTATTCCGAACAATAAAACATCTCATTCAAAAAGACAACAAAGACCCTCTAGCATTCACATTATCCTTCCCACCACGACTCCTGAACAATACGTCCTTTCCTCTCACTCGCGTCATATCTCCTCTCTCTCTCTCTCTCTCTCTCTCTCTCTCTCTCTCTCTTTTTCTCCGAAACATTATACGCACCCTCGATCCTAGCACTTTGCGCGATGCGCGTATCCGTCCCGCAAACATCAGCCAAAGAGGCACTTTCCACCTACACGTGACATCGTCCGCACGACTGGCCAAACGCTATACTATTACTACTACTAGTTCAAGCCTCGGTATATAGGTGGTATGCGGTGCTGTTACCGCTCTACAGTATAGACGAGTCTGGATCAGGGCCAACTTTGCACGACCGGCGACGCACGTCCTCATGTGAATGTCCGCGACGACGATTCTCATATAGTGATGATTCATAGCTTCGAAGCGTTCGCTTATACTATATCGCTATAGACGTCGTAAGTGTGTGTGTGCTATTTACGCTATATAGCTGTGAAACGTGGGAATGCAATTGTTTAGCCGATTGTATAATGCACGCGCGGTTGCTGCTTGTGCAGTGAGTAACGAATCGAATGGTTTATATAAGGGAGAGAAGGCGAATCGTATGTCACGAGGAGTTTTTTTGTAAAATATTCTTGGAATGCAATTCGAATGTGGCGGTGAATTGTGTGGTATATAAATGGGGAAATAAGGGTTGATGAATATTAGGGGAAAAGATGGTTTCCTTTTTCGATCTATTTTTTTAAAAGATTATTTTTCAAGCTTTAACGGTAGTGTATTATTGATTACAATGCTGTGCTAGGTATATAATTGCATTGCTGGTGGAACAACCTATAATGATGTTAACTTGTCCGATAATGCAATTACTGTTTTTTTTTTTCGTTCGAAGTATCGGCGTATTAATCCCGTAACTTTAATTTTTTTCTTATTAAGTCATAAAACGATTTTTATCGGTAATTATAGGTAGCTGATATCCTCGGATAATTTCATCATTGATTAGTGTTTAATAAACAAGTTATTTACTACTTTAACTAGACTATATGCTTGTTTTAATTATTCAGTAGTAGAATATGTCGAAAGATTAAAATTCGCATTAAATAATTTTAGTAATTTTTCAATCTTTCTACTAATAGCGACTCTGTTATAAATACTTTTATGTGACTTCTGAAATGGTAAATGTAATTCAATAAAATCAATGTTTAAACATTTCGAAGTTATACATTGTCTATATTAGTACATCGAAGTATGTGAATCCAATCTATATTTGTATTTCTCACATATTTGAATAGAAACTCGAATAGGTCAACAATCGTTCGATGGTTACTTCACTAACACAGAAATTCATGTGTAAATAATAGTCTATTGAATAATATTAAATAAAACTATAATTGCTTATGATATCCTGTGATCATAAACTTAGTAAAAAAAATACGCATTCAATATTCATAATTGACTCTATTGCAGATATCCCAAAGAAACCCAAGCTCCCTAATTTCATCATTTATTAAAAAATTCGTATCAATCCTTTGCCATGTTTTAACACATCCCCAAATCTTTCCGCCCCCTAAACTTAAAAAATCTTCTAAAAATATCTTCTCTTTTCTTCCTTTCTTCCTCGCCTACCTACCTACATCTCTCCCTTTCTCTTTCTCTCTCACACCTCTCCACGTAATTTCGCGGGATTTCCGCGCGCGCGCGCTCGTGTCGTCACTGTGCAATTAAGCTACGGTGCGTTCTCTCTCTCTCGCTCTCACACGACGCCGATTAAATCGACTAATTTGGAACGACGACGACGACTGCTACCGTCTCGCAGCAGCAGCCGCAGGGGCCAATGACACAGTGCTGCATATATAGTGTGCTGGCAACGCGCCACCAAAACTTGAGGAACGGGTATATAGCGAAGCTCGCTTAGACGCCTAATCGGCCGTATATCGTGATGATTTGGGGACGGAAGAGTGGAAGCGAGTCCTTTGGTGTTGGTAATTAGCGAGGCCGTTTGCGGGAACTGAGAGTTAGAACGGTTGACTGGGCGAAGTTTTTGCTCGTGAGTTTGTGTGTTAGAGGCGTTTAAAAATGTATATGCCATTTTTTGGGGAATGTTTGACTGGTTTTTAAAGCTGTAGCAAATTATGTGAATAAAGTTAAGGATTAATTGAACTCTGTTTGATTGATGTGATACGGAAGAAGATTTTATAATATAGTATGCTGATATTTAATATGAATATCCTTGGTAAATTAGCTGCGGCACGCTTGGATATTTAATTTTCGATGTCATATTTTGGCACACAATGCATCACTTAAAATAATGTCACAATTTATGTATAATAAGTGTTATAGCTGACCATCAATTAATTAAATTTACGAGTATAATTGATAATTAGTCCACTATAGTGCATTAATTACTCACCCCGTTTATACTAAAATTTTTTTTCTGAATTTTCCTTTAATTTAATACGAGGCAATAAAAAAAATACCATAAGAATTACGAAACACTCTTATCATTATAAATATGAGAGAAAAATTTTATGCACACTAATCAGTCTTTCTTTTATTATTACCTCAATACATATCCAACCGATGCAGTTTTTCTCTCTCCTTAAAAACCCCTAGTATTCATCACCAAAAAAGCTCAATCCCTTAGAAAAAAAAACAGCCTCGAGTAAGCCCCAATTACGAATTCACCTCATAAACTGCAACTACAGCCATTTAAAACCATTTCAATTTTACCTCTTATACCTCGTTTGCACGCTTAAAACTTGATCACGCCCGAAAAAAAACAGATCTCACAGACTACTCCTCCTCCTCCTCATCCTCCTTCTACTATACACTACATACCATTCGGACAAACTGCAGACAGGCGCCAGTCGTGCGCTAGAAAAACATTCGCGCGCGTTTGGCTCGACTCTCCACACGCGACTTCCTACGTAATCCAATTACCCCCTGTGTGTGCGCGCGCGGAAACGACGCGTCGACGATTTGGCTGATTGAATTCGAGGAAACGAGAGTACCGCGTGCATGGGTGCGAAGTGCTCGGCAAGCCTGTGTGTTGCTATATACTGCTATTAGCGTCAATCGAGAGTCTGTGTGTGTGTGTGTGTGTGTGTGTGTGTGTGTCGGTATCGTCGTTTGTTGAGTTTTATGGTGGAGAGAAACGAGAGGGTTGGTAGAGAGTAGTTGCGGTAGTATACGTAGTATAGAATGTTAGAGAAAGGTGTGTGTACTGTATCGTAAGATGTGTGTATATGTATAGGGTTCTTGAGGTATCCTGGATGAGCCATTAAACTAGGAAATTCCAATAATGGTAGAATTGGGGTTTGATAGGGTGCGTGTGTGATGTAATTTTGTGTAGTTGAGTTCAATGCTGAATTTAAAATGAGAAGAAATAAATGATGAAAATGTGCGATTCAAAATAATTTCGTGTATATGTACATAGTATATAGCCATATATTTGTGAGTATTGGAGAGGGATGGAGTCAATTAAAATGAGTAAGTGTCATAATCAATATGCGACGCAATTCTAGTGCGAACTCACGAATTTGAGATTTTTAAACTAATATTATGAGGTTTGCTCAAAAGCATATGCGCACACATCTTCTTATATATAGGTATAGGACTTGGTAATACGATCGATTTAAGCCACATATACAAAAGTTTTATTAAAAAAATATCCAAATTTTCGAACAAGTAACTGGCATGCACGTATATACATACGCACAGTCGGCTTGCATACAGACAGTAAGTTATACGATGACCAGAAATGAAAAGGTGCTTGAAACGCTTGTAGGTAGAGCACTACACGTACTCACTCTGTTGTGTTTTCATTATGTAAAGTTAGGCTAACAGCCTCTCAGAGTTAGTTACACTTTACTATCCCACATTAAACTAATGCGACGTCGTCGATTTTACATCTGAACGAGCTTGAAATTTAATGCGTTAACATAGACGCGGGTATGAAAACTTTGGAAAATGCGTATATTCTATAAAATTAATTGAGTTAATGAGTTTGAAAACTATGTATATAGTGGTCGAGAATGTGTGTGTGACACATGTTTAATTTCTAAAATAAAAAACAAAAAAAAATGAAAAAAGGTGAAGTATGTATTCCTGGATGTTTTTTATTTATAAAAATTCTTGAAAATACATTTCCTTCTATATCGAAAAAGAAAAACAGCCAAACGAGTTTATTCATAATTATGCCACTTACAAACTAAATTCCAACCCACCCCACAATTACTTTTCTCACATTACATCATCCACTTTTTTCCCACCTATCCTTATCCTTCTTTATAACGCCAAAAAAAAAAATCACGCAATCCATCGCTGCCAAACGCATGACAGTACAGGACCCATTTCATTTCGTTCGTAATTAAACTTCGAGTCGCTCGTGCGACAAGCTCGTTTTTGGCGCGAGTAAACTATATTGCGCTTGCGCGAGAAGGGAAAGAGAGAGAGCGAGAGATTGCGTTTTATATATATATATATATAACAGCATTGCAAAGCCGCAACGCGTAATCGTGAATTTATTAAATGGAAGCGCAGGAGAGTGAGGCGAAAGAGAGAGAGAGAGAGAGAGAGAGGTTCCATTGCGATGGAAAAATGGGATTTTAATTTTTAACGCGGACTACGCGGATCACACCAGCTACTATACCGCTTCATTAATTGAGCGCGGTGGGGTTTGCTTGTGTTGATTTTTCATGAGCTGGAATTTATTTTATTGCGAGGCCGAAGAAGACGAGTATGCGTTGGTATATAGCAAGGAAATGAGAGATGGGGTTCGGTGTGTGGGTGTCGTAAAATTATTGGTCGGATGTGTAAGGGTGATGAATAATGGGACAGTACTGATGTATATTTTCAGTTTGTATAAATTTGATCTCCTATTTGCGATGATTAAAATACATTTTATATATAGGATATCGTATGTATTTGTTGAATGATAAATAATTTTATCAGGTAATCTATATCTTATAAAAATATTTATTTAGTAATTTTAACCTTATATCTGAAGTTCTTCATTTTCTTTTCTATCTAAAATACCAAATTTTATTCTGAAATATTTAGTGAATAGACGATTTTTTAGATTACGAACTATTAATTTGCTTTATAAAATTTGGTTTCTTGCGTATATACATTTAATCGCTTGAAAGTTTTAGAAACGACAGAACTACACGATTTCTACAAACCCATCGTGACCTTACCATAAACGCACACTTGAACATACAATTCTTCAGCAGTAAAAATATCTTTTCCGAGTCAAAATTTCTACCACCGCGGTAGAAACAAAAATAAGAGTAATCCGCCGCTCTATTATTCAAGGACGAATTCGTTCGCGCAGACTCCACAGCCTCAACTCCCTCGCAGCGACCTCCGAAATCGGAATTTCGAAAAATTCGGCCCTTGGGAAAACTTTTGAAAATCCACCGCATTCGTAATGGTGATATATGAGAGCACTCGTACTTCTATATATATATACATTCCCGCGAAAACTACTAACTGATAACTTTTTCGTATATTACACTGCATCCGGAAATTCTCATACTTTTGCAAAAAAAAAAGAAAAACACAAAAAAAAAATAGAGAAACAAAAAACTAAAAATACCGAGTCTCAAAGCACTTTCTCATCTCGGTGGGGAAAAAAAGAGAAAAAAAGTGAAAAGCTGTGGCAGAGGATTGGAGAAAAATTCAAGAAACCACGTAGTTATTATGCAAATTGACCCCTTAAGCCGGGGGGAATTCTTCGTTTGCAAATTTGCAGAAGACTCGAGTGTAGGTAGTTGGGACGATCTAGAGAACGGTGAAGAACGAGGGAAATCTTTAGCATGGAACGCGCGTAACTCTTCGTGGGTCTCCCTCGATTAAGATTTATGTTCGCCGATTTTTTTCTATATGTAAAGAGGTGAGAATGTAATGGCGATTGGTTTGGTTTGTACTTTGACGTTACATTTATTGTATTTATCATTTTATAATCATTTGTTTCAACATTTAACATAATAATTTAGCTGTGTAGTTTTT
This sequence comes from Torymus tubicola, assembly GCA_035583055.1. Taxonomy (NCBI): domain Eukaryota; kingdom Metazoa; phylum Arthropoda; class Insecta; order Hymenoptera; family Torymidae; genus Torymus; species Torymus tubicola. Next base: position 16,484 of record JAWWEQ010026627.1, on the reverse strand, counting down.
TTTAATTCAAGAAGAATTTGTGTCTACGAATAAATTATATAATATAACGTATATTTGGTATAAACAATCTATTGTGCATTTTGCATTAAACAAAATTTCGTTCTCTTTAACCCTTTAATAGTTCACACATAAATTCTAGCCATTCCGACGCCTTGAGTTCCTAATTCATAACGACCGTACTTCAAACTTCGAACGCTCTAATAGTCCAACGTTCCCCCCCCCCCTCTCTCTCTCTCTCTCGCTCTCTCTCCTAAATTACACGATTGGCCGCATCGACGAGCCTTCTCCTTCCCTTCTCTTCAAGTTCGAAAATACCCATCAAAACGAGACAAGGAAGAATGATATATATAAAAGATCAAAGTCACGCGCCTGCGCGCTTTTTTTTCCAATCGTCGATCGTTATAGTACGCGCCACGTGTGTGATATAAAATTATTTACGGCGTCGATCGTATACCGAAATCTTTCTGACGGCCAAGTAGTATAAGTCGTGAATTTAATCGAAACGAATCGAATTTTCATAGTGCGACGCGAGAACGCCAGCGAAAATAAATCACCGGGAGAGTTTGTGTGTGTGTGTGTGTATGTAGAGGACGGCTGTAATGTAGAATCACATTCGGACTAACATATGAATTGATTCTTTTATCGTACCAGACGCAGCTGGCGCGTATGTTATGAACATTTTTTTTTAGCTGGACGAAGAGACATTTTTTTTTAGATTGCGAAAAGTTTGAAGGATAGAGAATATGAAGCGAAGAACGAGGTTGTAAAGTCCGTAGGGTTTACATGTCGACATCAGCGGAATTATGAATCGAGAAGAGTTTGGATTCCTTCCGTTTTAAAAAAATTAACAATAGGATAAACGAAATTGAACTATTTAACGAACGAACTTTCTTTAGTTCACTGTTTACGAACTTTACGAGCCTGAGAGTCAATTTTATCGACTGTATATATACGATACTACGTGGCAATTTCGTTCACTACTTATGTAAAGTTTAAACAACTTCATCCACTATTACCATTTCAAGTATCTATCCGATACAACACTTCGCAGTAAACAAGTTTCATAGCTGGATATATGGAAACTGCATGCTTAATCCTTACGCACGTTATCGTCCATATAAAGCTCTCAGGTATATATACGATTTAGCCATAAACCAATTCTTCCAATACGCACGCATACACGGACACTGTACCTCCTAAAAGACAAATCTGCAACTGATCTACATACTCAAATACCTATATATTCACATGTCTCATAAAAACTCTCTCAATCGAGTCCATCCTCTTGAACAATAAAAAAACAACAACAAACTACATCATCCCTCTCTCTCTCTCTTCTTCATACACATCAAAATCTTCCCCGTAAACTCTTTACGCTCTGCACTGCTCCTATCGCTTTTCCAGGATCTACGCAATTTTCCCCTTCTCTTACTCTCTGTCTCTCTCGTATTATATACGCTCACAAGTAAGAAGAAACTGTACACGTGGAGGTCGCTCTCTCTCTCTCTCTATCTTCTTATCGAATTCAAGCATCCGATCGAACGCTTCTCTATGCATATTTGCCTCCTTTCCTTACCCCCTCTCGTGACATCCATGTCTCTGGCTGTGTATTATGCCAGCGTACACGTGATGTTGCTGCCTTTATCTTGCGAGTCGTCGTCGTCGTCGTCGTCGTCGCTCGTCCTATTTGGCGACATGATAGAAGAGAGAGAGAGGGGGGGGGGGGGAGGAAGAGTAAATAACAAGCGTGGCAACAGCGGTAGAACACTGCTACTGGTATAGAGCTTTCCACGATTTATCGAGCGCAATATCCACGTTAAACTGCCGCTATGCGTGCTTGCTGTAGCGATGATACAGGGTTATCGAGAGAGAGAGAGAGATAGATGTAATGCAGCTAATTCCATCGTCCTACTGCGCAGTAGGAGTTTATATTTTTAAGAGGAGAATGAATATGAGTTGTGTTTTTACGTATATAGCTGCAGTGCAATACATTTATCATCGACGAATGGGTCGCGAAGTTTATACTTGTACAAGAAAATTATTGAGTTTTTTACATAATCAAATGTTTGTTCTTGACATCAAAAATGCCGCGATTATATACATGTCAATAATACAATCAAACAAAGAAATTCTTACTCGCATCACATAACACAAAATAACACCAATTTCATCGATCGATGGTGTATTACCACTTGCTCCCCAATACAAGCTGTAAATTATGAAGACATTGTTAATGATTAAATATTAGTCTTTGCAACTTTGTACCCAACGCACTCAGTAACTTCCCTTTGTCTTCTTGTCTCAAACGTTTCAAAATCTGTAACTTCTCACTTTCTCCTATTCTCTTAAAAAAAAAATGATGGATTTGTCATGAAATCATTTTATTCGTGATTTGATTGGTGGGAGTAATGGAGTTGCTAGGTTACAAAAACAAAAGTGGCGCGCGAAGCGCGCTTAGAGATGACTATAGTGTAATAAATCATCGTTTTACCCTTACACTGCCGCATATCTTAGCAACTTCCTCGTCACTCCAGCATTGATTTTCATTCCCATAAATAAATAAACGACATCTCTACTCCTACAAACAACCTCACCTTTTATACCATCTCCTCTATAATTCCTCCTCGCATCCCTAATTAAACCGTCTTTCGCATATATTTGCCTCTGCCGTCGTGATCTACCGCCTCGCACAATACGTCGAAGCGCCAGCATTCGGGAGTCAGCTGGGCGAAATTCGACGTTATGACGCGGTATAGTTCGTGTGCTTTTGTGGCGCTGGGATTTCATAATGAGATGTGCCGCTGCTCCTGCTGCTGCTGTTGCTGCTACCGACCAAACTGGGACATCTAATTATACTCGAGAGCCCTTACCACGTGTATATATATATGTGAGTGTATGTGTGGTCGTATATATATATATATATGTGGGTGAGTGAGGCTAGTAACTCTTGTTCACTTAGCCGCTGTACGTTGTGTTGTTCCCCATCTATGCGCCTCTTGAAGACTAGCTAAATATTTGCCGCTTCCTCGAACGCGCTCGAGTTGAATGGGTCGCATAGGGGGACAGTTGACCGTGATTTGCACGCGAACTGTAGTAGTGGAAGCTTTTGTACGAAGCAGAAAGCGGAGGTGTATGGGTATATAACGGTTCGTTCAACGGTGATCATGAATGGCGCGGTCAAATATTGAAAGTAAGGAGTGGTGAGAGATTCGAGAGTATATTTTAAAGGTAAACTGAAAAGTTTATATATAGGTATAGAGGGTAAAGAGGAGCAGTCTGATTCATCCCCGACGAATGATCCAAGATGCTCTATATAAATAGTGTTGATACGGTTGTTGATTTATAAATGTACATATAGCAATGGCAATTGTTGGATTCAGAAAGAATATCTGAGAACTGTGAATGGGATAATTGTATTATTTTTAAAAATAAAAACAAAAAGAGTTTATGATAATAAAGTGAAGCCTTTAATACTAAGAATGAGGACTTGAAAGTATGCCAAAAGTAGTAAAATTATAATAATATTATAAAAATGTATTAAATTTCAATATGGAAATATTCGAAATTTTGGCGTATATCCTTGTAGTAATTTTTCATAAAACTTCGAAATGATTACATTCGTTGTCACAAATTCTTTGTATGGTAACATTGTACTTTTTCATATCCCTATATACAACACGCTACAACTTATTTGTTGGTCAGGAGTCCGTCGTCGGCCGCGATGACCTGGTTGACGGTGGACGCTGGCGGTGCCGACGGTAAAGGCGATTCTTGAAGCGAGACTCTCCGCTCTCCTTCTCTTTTGCTCTACACTGAGCTACTGGCGCTCCAGCTCGGCCAGCTGGCTCGCGCCGCACCACGGAAATCATCATCTGTCATTCTCTAGTCTTCGCTCTCTTTCTCTCTTTTCTTCTCATCATCGATGATTCTCTTTGCCGTGTTGACGTAGGCTCAAAACCAATCCATCCGACGAGGATACCGCCTTAGCGAAATCCTCGTCACAGTATTAACAACCATTTGCAATAAAATAACCAATTAGTGGTGCTAAACTTTGAAATCATTAATTGTGCTTTATTATTCTATTAGCGTTCCGAGCCATCCAAGTCGATTCATTGAAAAACCAAGTTGAAAGGGAAATTTAAGAGTGATTGATCGGCTCTTTCATTCGTTTCTTACGACAAACTTTTTCGTTGATGACTTTTCAATTGGAACAATACGCATCTCGTGTGTACCCTGCTCGGAAGATTTCTTACCTTTTATTTTCGACTTTCAACCCACTTTCTGAACTTAACGGCATTTCAATTCCAAACGAAACTTTGAAAATATCTCACAGTATAATACTTTCGTATATGTATTCAACAATAATCCGATCATAAATTTTAATAAAATATACACATGAAGACAGAAATTAATGCAGAGCGGAATATCTACACTAAAGTTGTAGCGAATAATATTGTACAGGGATAGAATTTTCCCATAAAAATTACCGTGAAATTCGCGGTAATCGAAGATCACCCGTCTTTTCTGGAAATTATTACGCGTATTTCGTATAATTATTGCTGTATCGTTAGAAAAATTTACTATCGCTACGTTAATTTTTACCAAAGCAGTTGGTAAATTTTGCCTGTAGTAAATTTTGCTGCGAAAAAATATTAAAATTATAAGAACTTATAGGATTTTTTACCGGGCTGTCACGGTAATTTTTACTGCTTTTTACTGACGTTAAGATAAATTCATTGTATTATCTTTTTTCGTCAAAGGTAAAAAAATGTTTTAAAAATAATTCAAAAATAAAGCAAATAATGTGTATAATAGAACAACAAATTAAATTTGGGAAAGCAGCTATAACAGCCAAAAAATTGACAGCGGTTTTATTCTAACAGAATTTCATTTGTTATATTTATTTAATAAAAAGAATTTATAAAGTCTGTCTAAAATAGAAATTTCCATTTTTCCAAACAGTATGCGAAACAAAGTTAAAGAATAAAATATCTCGAGTTTCTCGGCAAACTATCATAAAAAAAGCTGTTCGCGTTTGATTACGCTGATGTTTACGACTTTTTTAAGATCCGAAATGTAGGGTTGGAAGTATCGGACATCCACCGCTGTGGATTTCACATAATTTGGAAATATTTCGGGGAGTCATCGTTGCCAATCCCTTAATGCCCTTCCGCTTTTTACGACTCGGTCACTGATATATCCGGTATACAGTCTCCGGCTGGCCTTAGTATTATTATTTTTCAATTCAATGCACGATCGCGAGTGTATAAACGAAAAGCAACGAGGTTCGCTCTCTTTCTTTTATTAATAAAATGAAACAAAATACAGGCGTGGAAAATGATTCGAAGTTTATACGGATCTCCAACTTTTTTCTCTCTCTTCTCTACACTGTGCATCTCACGGAGAAGAATCAGTTCATCTCGTTGGTCGGGCTCATGTTTACCCTTCTAACCGATCGATTTTCATTATGTCAAAACTCGTGAGACGCTCGCTCGCGCGCCTCGTCGTTCGAGTTCAATTACTTTAACGCTTATACCCTCTGCAATGGCAGTCTAGCTCCGCGGCTGCTTCTCCGCTGAAATGTACTCGATTAAGATCTTGTGCAAACTTGTAATTTGTCCTGAATATCAGTAGTTGGTTTAGTTACGGTGTCTGAGGGTACATAGATAGTGCTGCGAGTTGATACGATGTATGTTATGTTGGTGAGATTTCAGCTTTGGAATGTTTTTTTTTTTTTTTTTTTATTCACGTAGTTGGTTATTTGTATATTTTTGAAGCATTTCTATAAAATTATTATAACAGGTATTAATCATAGAAAAAACAAATTGGATTTATTTTATCTTTTAGTCATTTTTAACGTATTTCAATGGACATCTATGTTACATATAAGTATATACTTATGATATAATAGAAAAATATATGTATCGGATTTTTAAATAACTTACAAATATAAATGTTGCCAATCAAATTAAAACTTTCAAAAACAAATTTTTAAAAAATAAAAATTCTATTGTTTTCTGATTTTTACAGAATTCTAAGAAAATAGTAACAAGGGGAAAAATATTGAAATTGGAAATACTATATGCTACAAAAAATTTTGGACAGTTGTCGAAGCATATTTAGAATTTTCAATTTGCTATTCAATCGTGCTAATTGAAATTTATTGCACAAAGTTTTTGTATATTTCATTTCAGTAATTTAATTAAATAACATTTTTTTCTCGAAATGTTCTATTTTGATAGTTAGAGACGTCGTTTAAAAAACAAAATATACAATACTGACAATATATATTATTTAACCAATCAACAATATTTATCTATTAATTTCAACTGTTTATTAAGACCGAAAAACAAATTTGTATACGTTCATCCCACCTCATACATCTTCGCTAAAGCACCAAATTTTCGACATTCAGGCAATCCACCCCTAAACATCCCTAAAACTTTCTCTTACCCATCGGCAATCAATTAATAACTATCCGCAATTAATCGTTAGCTGAACACGCCGTGAATCGGTTCAACTATTTTCACACATCGTCTCTCACTTTCTGGCCACCTCCACTCGCGTTCCTCTCATCGCACACAGAAGCCTGCGGCCAGCGTGTTGACCACGCGCGCGTGGATTCGGATTTCTGAAATCGCTTGTGTCAAAGTTGGAACCTCTCTCTCTCTCTCTCTCTCGCACACACCATTATACCGCAAAATTATGCACCACGAACGTGCCAAAGAGCATTCGAGGTAGCGTGCGCGACCAAAAGGTGTTGTGTTCACAGTTTGCGTTGCGGGTGAATATCATGTATATCGCGTTGGTATGTATATATATAACGCAAACTCGATATTTTCGTTTGTAGGTTGCGCTATGTTGTTAGAGGAAAAGAGGATTTCGTATGGACTTTCGGCTGAGACCGATATATGACGGGTGATGGACGTGACATAATGGATGTTGGATGAAGAGTCACCGCTTGGTTCGGAAGAATTATATATAGAGGATCTGGATGGTCGATTTGTTTTTGTAAAGTAAAACGGAGGAGAGAGAAAAAAAGGAGTACTTACGTGAGTATAGATGTAGTTTTAAAATAAGAAGTCGCATATAAATATTTATATAATTTTATTTTAATTATACGAATATATTCTGTATGTAATATTTACGAAATTGTAATAATGACTCTACTTCGAAATTTTGACGAAGACAAAAGAGATCTTAAATGAAAATACCCGGAACCTTAATTCGCTATCTTCACTTTTAAAATTTGTAAACCAAAATCCAAGACTAAAACTCATCAACGAATTTTCTCAAAGATTTCGAGCGCACTATAACCGCGATAAAACAAAGTTCTCTCGTACCGTAACTTCGCTCTCAAGATGCATCTCGAAAAGTTTACTTTGACAGGCAAACACACACACACACACGCACACACATAATAACCGCCTATATATATGTACACGCGCTTTTGGTCGAAGCACATCAGGAACTTGGGTGAAAAGTCGAACGTGAAAGCTTCCTCCATCGAAAATCCACGAAAAAAGTTCGCTAATAAAAACTTTCAAGAAGCACATCACTGTCAGTCTAATTTACGTCCCTCTCACTCACTTATTCTTTCTCTCTTCTCTCGTGTGTGCGCGACATTCAGAGGTACCAAGAAAATCTCTTAAAACTTGGCCGTTTCCCTAAGCACTGCGTCGAAAATAATCTCTCAGTCAGATTGCTAACGAAATCACATACCGCGCTAACTTCCTCGTGATCCCACTTTTTTTTTCTTCTCCGCAGTCAACGTCGACGTCGTAGTCTTTTCACCTTCTCGCGCGTATAACCTGCCGCTTTGCTCGCACTCTTTGTCGACATTTTACGGCCCGCGACGATTTTTATGGCCTCGCTGCTCTCGTCGTCTCCTATTTTTCTCAAAGATACTTTTTTCCTGAGTCCCTAAGAAAGAAAGAAAGAGAGAGAGCGTACGAGGGAGAGATGAATTGAATTCGCCACGACACACGGGGATTCTTCTCGTGTAATGCCATTTTTTTGGGGTGAGAGCGTACACGAGTGGAATTGCGTTAGGGAGGGAAATTCTTACGGGATGCGCGAGCAGCGAGTGGTGGTGACATAGTCGTAGCAAAATTATGTTTGCTCTTTGTGCGCGAGCGGAAAAAAGTAGAGGAGAGAAGTAGAAATGTGTTTTTAATATAGCAGTGTGGTACTGAATATCGCTGAGGGTCAGTCCATATACAAGGTTGTTATTATATGAGTAGAGGATTAACATTTTGTCAATCTACGTGCAGTGGTTAATTTCTTTTGCAGATAAGGAAAATTTAATGAGAGATTCTATAGAGAACGATGATAATTTGGGTCAACGAGTTAAAATAATTTTGAGAAATTTCAGTCACTGATAAAGTATAAATTATATTCATTTTTCATATATGTGCAAATCTCACAAATGCTGCGAAAAATGGACCCAAAAATATTTTTTCGACGACACCTTCAAAATTAGGTTTTTCTGATTGGTTAGGGGGTCTAGAAAAGATATCTGTTGTTGAACAATCAATTGTTTTTTAATCAATTGTTCAAAAATGATTAAAAATAGCTCTAGTTTAGTTCTAAATTATTCTACCAAAAACAACGTAATATGAACTTTGAAAAAAAGAAAATAAAACTAAAGAGCAAGAGCTGTCCAGATCTTTATTCAGAATTAGAAAATGTTGATTTCTTCAAAAGTTTGAAGTTGAGCCTAAAATATACGTGGCCAATGGCTGGGACAATTGTTGACCGTTTCACACCGTTTTCGTGAATTTTTAGCTCAACTTCAAACTCACGTAACTTTTGAAGATTTTAAGAATAATGCATTTTTTCTTAATTATAACTTTACGATATTACGTAATAATAAAAACTCCCTGTACCTCGGAAAACTAGATTATTTAAATTCACAGAGATAGAAAACATCTTTTTGCAAAAATTTACCTGGCACTCTCATATTTACTCTTCTCGCAATGAAATACAGCACACGCGAATAATAAATGAATTTACAAATTTATTGTCCATTGTTCACCGTTACAGAGCTTCCCGTGCGGATACAAAGTCAAAAATACGCCATACCACGTGTGACTTACTACAAATTTGAAATAAAGCTTTCCGAATTTCGCAGGCACCGATAAATACATAATACGCGTTTTGGGCGCCACTACCAACATATGCACACACACACATACACGCGTCCGGTTATCCGAGGGCATAACTTCGGATAGAGTGCATATACAGGCAAGTGTAGCTATATATAGTCATGCGAGATATCGAAGTCGGTTTTCGCGCGCCATTTTTCAGCGTACAAACCAACGGTTCTGGCTCGGTCCGCTTGTATGTACATATATGCCAGTCAGCCTTTTACATACAGCCATACGTATACAAATTGTGATGCAGTTATCTATACCGGTAAATAAAGTTGCAATAAACGAGAGTTGCGGTTTGAATTGTTGGTGCACATGCCCCAGCCACCAGCGTTGCTTACCTTTACAAAAAGTTCGAGCGAATACGCCATGATTTTCGTAAATTTATTGGCGTTTAAAGCTCGGCTCGAAAGTTACAAGACACATAAATTATATTTACGCGGCTGGAATCGAGAAGCAGGTGTGTGTGTGTGTGTGTTTGTGAGTGGATTAAATTCAGTAGTGATATATCGTTGATTCTAAAATGCTGAATATTATTATTTTGTTTTCTTATAATACTGAACGAAAATTAAATAATGATAACAATATATTTTGCAAAAAAAACAAATAAGTTAAAGAAATTAATTAAAAGCTTATAATCTCTAAACAATTTATAAAACAATGATAAAATACCCACAATAAAATTAATTAAAATATCAAGGAGCGCGGGAGCGCTCTGAAGGCAAGTATAGAATGAGCCTGAGGGCCGACCGTGCTTCTTATACTTTGATCTTGTATACACGAATAAACTCTTTTTCTTACACAAAAACCAACCCATAACCCACACACGTATATATTCGAAATTCACCAGTAAGCTATTCCCGTCATAATTCCAACGCCATGTAAAGCATCAACTTCTCGCAGTCAATTTGCTATTTCGCGCAAGGCGATTTCAAGTGTCTCTTATATATGTTGATTAAAGCGTCGTCTCGATTTTTCGCTATTACTTACAAGGTCAAGAGCTACATTGGGAATGCGGTAATGATTAATTCGATTAAACGTTTCGCTTAATGGACCAATAGTTGGTATCGTTGGGATACACACTTAATTTCACAATTAATATAATTAATCAATAAAATTTTAAAATGAAGTCAATTTTTTTTTCATGAAACTCCAACATTGTAAACTTCAGATCTGTTTCGATAAGACTTCCTTTGAGTGATTATCATATTGAAAAGTTTTTATGAAATAAAAGATGCTCGCAGCTCGAAAAAACTTACGCAAAGTACTTAACTTTTGTGAGGATGTATTCTGAAATGAGAATTCTTTAGAATGTTCACGCTTACATTCTGTGAAAGGATATTTTTAATCCAACTTTGTGAATTAAAAAAGAAAAATCATACCGATTCATATAGACAATAAAAAATATTTTCGAGTTTAGATGACAGTTCAATTCAATGCAATAATATTACACATTTATCTTGAATTCTCAAATAAATACTTCAATTAAACAAAATTCAATACAATTTTATATTCGAGAACCAATGTCCTCTCACCCATTTTAATCCCATTTCTAAACCTGCCATAAGTATCCATACTTAATCTTCGGGCATTCCTCTCCCCCACCCATCCTCTCTCTCTCTCCCTCCTCCCGAAACGATGGCAAACCTGCACACAAGAGACTCGTGCATTTACTTTCCAACTCTACACACACCTACGCTTTTCGCGTAATGAGCGTCTGCCTCGCACGCAGGAAAAGCGGAAATCCAACTAACCCTCCGACCGCGCACATGTGTGTACAGCCTTCCGGTCTCTCTCTCTCTCTCTCTCTCCCACATTTGGTCTAATCTATTTACAGAAATTCAATAATGACGCATTTAACCGCGTTGCACGCGATAATTATCCGATTGCCCGAAATGTTCGATTGAATTAACCCAAGCCTGGGTATTCGCGCGCGATCTATACGAATGGTAATTGCCGAGGAATATGGGTATAACAAGGGCGAAGGGGAAGGGAAATCAAATTCGATGTAAAACAATTGGTGCGGTGTCACGTGTATCTATATATATATATATATATATATATTGCGTTGAGAAAAGCCAGGGTTTGAGGTGTAACCGCGCGTATGTATGTATGTGTGTGTGGTTATTAACCTGTTGAGGCACGTATCGTGGCATTCGCCCAGTTTTTACCGTTCGGCTAAGCACGCGCGTATGATCCTATTGTTACTACATCGTACGTGTTTGCGATATATAAAATAAATTGTACGGTATATACGACATTGTTGTTTGGTAAATTAGTCCGGGATCAAGAAGAACGCTTTGTTGTAATAATCTAAGTTATTCAAATATTGCTAATCGCATAGTTATACAAATATATATAATTACTATAAAGATTGGCTTGTAATTAATGATCATTTTATTGATAAAATTGAATTTCGAACTATAACGTGTTCCGAGCGTCTGATAAACTTTTAATGCTGTAAGGATTTTAATGAAAATTTGATGATTGTAAAACCTTTCCGTAATTAATTTTTACAGTTGACTGACAGAAGATGGAAATATTAATTTGAAAAATCAATCACAGTCATCTGTCTCTTCATTATTAATTTAATTTCACTCAACTGAACTATATAATGAAATACTTACTGACTACTCGTAAATTAAATTATCTTTTTTCAGAAAATTATTTTTCAACCGATGTTCAATACAAAAACCTGAAATAATTGATCGCCTTATCGAACTTAATCGAATTCTCATCAATTACACACTGGAACATCACCATAACAATTTACATTGAAAAAATCGAAAAAGCATTTCTGCGCGCATTTGTTCCAACAAATCGAACATTTACTTACTTCCATCTGATAAAATTTCTAATAGCATATAGTTACGCAATCAAAATAAAAACTTGAACTCCAAAAATCATCACTTAATTCCAATACGGTTAAATCCCAACTCATGCAGACAACCTTCATCCATCGATTTCCCCATCACATTTTACCTATAACCCCAAAACGAATCTATCCTCCACTTCCCTACAGTACATTCAAGCGCACCCCATATAGACGCGCGGGCAATCGTAATTAACGAATTAATTAATTCACGCAGCGACCGCACCGACACCACTCGCACATCACTGGCGGCTGTGGCGGTGGTGGTGGTGGCATTGCGTGTATCACGCTATAGCCGAACGAAATAATTCAATCTGACGGCCGGTAATTAAGGCTCGCCGGCTAATTCGTATACTACGTGTGCCCTGCGAACGAGCGCATGTGTAATGACGAGCCATTGTTTTTCGATGATCTGCCCCATTACTCGTGCCGTTGCGGTTATATATATATACATATAGGTGCAGTTCACTGCGCTTGCCATGGCTTCGCGTGATTAATTAGTTAGAAGAGGGGATGCGGAAGGGGAAAGCAGTATCTATAGGTGTTCGACGTGTGTGCATGCGAGAGAGGATATGGAGGAGTGTTCGATGAAGAAGGCGGTTGTGTTCGGATTAACGCTGGGAGTTCGTGATAGTGGATGAGCAAAGCAGTGGTTTCAGGGTATAATACGAGTGATGAGGTAATATGTGACAGAATAGGGAGTGAACGTTTTCAGACGTGTTGATGATTTTACTTTCGGTTTCCGTACGGTACGTAATGTTGATTTTGACTTGTTGAAATTGTATTCTTTTTTTTCTATGATGTAATGAATTATTGTGCGATAATGCAATATTGACAATGGAAATATAAAATTAAAAGATACTATAACATATTGAAAATAAAAATAAAATAAGGCCTAGATGTTTTTTTTTTTTTGGCTTACGTTTTATATAAAAATTAATTTTAAAAGTCAGCCAAAACTGATGTCATGATAACGATGGATTATTTAAAAATAATAATATAAGAATAAAAGAGAGATATAAAATAAAAATTCAATGATATAGCGCATGAAAGATTTTAAAATTAATTACTAATTTATTATAAATCAAAGTATAAATTTCTCTTTTAATTATATTACTTGGCAAATTCAACTGACGTTTGAACATAATTTGATCGTGCCAATGGAAATTGACATTTCGAAAATTGATTATGATCTCAAATTAATTAATAGCGAGAGAACCTACCGCATAATTTTATATTAAATTCATTTACGCATTCATGCTATAAACACGATCAAAGTTAGTATAGTCACTATTCATTTAATATTAAACGTTTCTACAAACGGATCGTGATAAATGTGACCTCTTGTATTTAATCCATATAATTAAAGTATAATTTTTATCAAAAAGAAATCTCTATACATCGATGTAAAACACGTAGCCGTCAATTATAAAATGATCGTTTCTTGTGCACTCGACTTTCACAAACAACAGTAGTACCTTCTTTTGAATAATTAAATCTATATATTCTTTTACGATTCGCCGTCAATCTACTTATTTTCTTGCATCCTGACATAAAATCGAATCGACCTCGAGCACTAGCATCTCTCCATTCTTAAATACCTTGATACTTCGAATTTATTTTGTCTATATACTATCCTTCTTCCCTCTAACGCAAAGATTTCAGACGCGAAATATCCACGCAAAACTCACCGCTGGCGCGTACTTATAATTCGCTTTACGAACGAAACTTTCCTAATTAAGTTGCCAATTAAGCCAACAGAGAGAGAGAGAGCGAGAGAGAGAGAGAGAGAAGAAAACACCGTCAAAGGAATATAACACCCAGGCTGCTCACTTCCCTCTTCCACGGAATATTATACAATAAAGTATGCGCGCTATAACGTGGGTGGAAAAATAAAATGCAGACGACACGTATATAAAACCTATGCAGCAGCTGTTCGACTATAGCGGTGGCAAAAAAAGAACAACAGAAAACAAAAAATTTACGTGTTAAATTTCTCGAGTTGAATTTACGACTTGGAATTTCGAATCGAAAGGGGTTTGTCTCTTTTTTTGGGAGGGGGGGGGGAGGGCATATTGTCCGTGGGATAGGCGTGTATATATATATATATATATATACGTGAGAGAGTGTACGGCTTGACAAGAGAAAGAGAGGGACGACGAGGCAAAAACATTACGATAGTTTGAAAGCGGCTTTATTATATGTTTCGCGCGTGTGGAGAGAGAGAGAGAAAGAGAGAGAGAGAAAGAGAAAGGTGGTAAAAACTTTTATTGGGGAAACTGTTTTTGAGCTGTGTATATAATGAACGTGTGGGTATGCGCGCGTCGTCGTTGTCAGCCTACTCGAAACTAAACAGCAGACTAACTTTGAAATCTGACTGTTATATGTGCACGAGTATACGAGATAAATGTGTGGCAGGGCCATCTTTTACGAAATTTTCTTTTTATCGAGGAATAACAGATACTGTGATCTATGAATTTTTTGGAAAAAAAAGGAAAAAAAGCGGTTGGTGGTAAAGATAAAAGTTTGATAGCTAGAAATATTTTTGTATTGAATATATTTATTGGATAACGATATTGGTTTAAAATGAAATGTATGTAAATATGCTTTATATCACACCGATAATATAATCAGAAAGAATATAATATTATAACGTATAATAAAAATTATTACATAAATCTTAATTTTCTTCGTAATGAAGGGAGAAAGAGGGTACGTAACAACCCGTATTGGTTTACCATTAAGTTGTTAAAATACCTTTATTATATTTGATAGAATTAATTACAACTTTATCGTCACATAAATCATATATACCTATATAAAATCCACCGAATTCCCTAATGATACCATCATCGTATATAACAGCAGCAGCACCACCTCTAACTTCATTCCATTTTTCCCTTCACAAACTTCGAATCCACATATATGTACTTCTCCCCTTCCACATACACCCTTATAAAATACTACAACCCAAGCGAGTATAGTCCCTGAAACTCACATGCAACTCGAATCCAGTTTATCAAAAGCGCGCTCGTTCGCAACGAAGCTCTCCCCCTCATCCCTCCTCTCTTTCCATCGAGCATAATTCCTCTGATAATTGAAGTTCTTCCGAAGATATCTTTACCTCTCTCCTCCTGGCTTCTTGCGCTTGCCGCCTTTGGCTTCGCAAATTTAGGAGCTTCCGCGAAGGCCAAGTCGTATATAACTGAAGCACACAGCAAGAAGAGAGAATTCCCGGGCATTGTGCGCGACCGCGTAATATCATAAGTATATACGAAAGGCAAGGAAGGAGAGAGAGAGAGAGAGAAAAAAAAAAAGAAGGCGAGGCGCTTGGCTGCGCCCTTTGTCGACGACAACGACGTCGACGGCTGGCAGTGCGAGTGGGTAAGAGAGAGAGAAAGAGAGAGAAATGAAAGGCGCCCCCGATATCGACACAACGCGCATTCGCCAGCCATTCGCCGGAGTAATCTTTTGTTTACGCACCGCTTTTTCTCTCCGAGTGAAAGAGAGAAGGAGAGAGAGAGAAAGAACCGTGTGGATGTCACAGACGACGAAGAAGGTGAATGGTTTTATTCTAGCGTAAGGCGGTAGGTTTGTATAGGTTGTCCACCGGTGTTTTTGATTGTGATTAATTTGCCCGAGTTTGAGACGTTCTGGTGCGGTTACATTATTTAAGGTAAATAGGGTATCGAAATTATTTAGTTAGTGGGTATTTTATAAAAATAATAGAAATAATGATTTTTTCTAGTATCAAGGATCAGTACTTTGTTGGTCGAATAGTTATGCGTCTGAAATAATGCGGTATATTCAGAATGCGAGATGAAATAATGAGCGTTTACGTAAGCTGCCGTCACTCGAATGAACAAAGTGTAGTAGAAGAGTAGAACGAGTATATAATATATAGCTATTACCCCTTTCAGAAAGTTCGTTACTAGGTTAAATGTTGAGCTGCCAAGTCGATACTGTAACAAGTTCAGTTCAGCGATGGAAACAAATACATTATTATCAAAACATATAAAGCATTGAAATAAGTAGATAGTTACTTAAAATTTCATCAAAAACGTATTTCGAGATCTATTTAGTTTTTAAAAGCGTTATTCACTGTACAAACATTTACCGTACATTTTGCACCGTGTAAAATTACCTCGGAATTTCGGAAATGCCTTCCCAAACATAGATGCAGAACTTGAGCGATTTTATACCTGCAGAGAGTTGAAGGTTGTCGAAGATGTGTACATAGTTTCCCGGTGAGGAATGATGTTTCTTCTACTCGTTTTTTCCTTTTGTAATAAATTCGCGATCCCACGATCTATACAGCGAATCAATCAGGCATCAAATGTCTGAAATTTTATCAATGTCCGGGAAGGAATTTTCCGAATTCCAAAGTTGTTTGTATGACATAAAAATAGTAAGGGTGATAGATTGATTCCGACTTCAGATTTAGACCAATATATATAGGT
>JAWWEQ010026616.1:0-25228 GCA_035583055.1 Torymus tubicola | reverse complement strand
TGTAATAAAATTTGTAAAAAACTTGGTTTTTTTCCAGTGTCACAAGCCCCCCCCCCCCCCCCACCTACCAAACTACCCAACTCTCCTATTCTGATGTTAAAATCTCCTCACTATACCTTTCCAAGTGCTCATAATATTTATCTATCTTTCCTGTGTTATAGACTGACCAAAAAATCGTCCTCTCATCTCTCTTTTCCAGTACTGTTTCAATTAATCCTTCCTCAATTTCTTTATTTTCTAGCCTACCTTCTTTTACCCATTCTTTTTTAATAGCTATCAAAAAAACCGCCCTTCGCTCTTCCTCTTCTAGCCCCTCTTTTAGCAGGTACTACCTCCCATATATACTCTTTAGGTAGTTTATTATTCCATTTTTTCTTGTCCTTGTCTTCTACCAGAAGTTTCTGATAAACTGATAAAGTCCCCTTCCTTTATAAAGTCCCATACATCCCTGTCTTTATTCCATAATCCCGAAATGTTCCAAAAGATTAGTTTCTTAACTTTATTTTCCCTTAACTCATTAACCTCTTCCTCTCTTATTAAATTTATTTCCTCTTCACTCTGCTCGCTCAACCCGTTTAGTTCTTCTTCTCTTATTAATTTCAATTCCATTCTATTAACCTCTCTAATTTCTACTGATTTTTCCTCTCTTAATATATTTATTACTCCTATACTGTGTTTCTTCTTTTCCCCCTAATTTTTGTATATTGTTCTTTTCCTCTCTAACTCTAACTCCCCGTCGCCCCCCCCCCTCTTTAAATGTGTTTTTTGTTTCGTCATCCTTGCTAATTCCTACTTCTTCATCTAATTCTTCTTACCTGTCCTGGTATTTCCCTCTCCATTTCTGGCTATTTAGAAATTTCCTTCCTTATTCCCTAACTCTTTCCCCGTCCTCCCCATTCCTACTATTCTCTTTATTGTTACTTCCTACACTGTGTTCCCCGTTTCTTTATCGCCTAGCCTTTCCATTTCCATTTCATTTTCTATCTCCTGTTTTTTGTCCCATCTTCTCCATATTCCCTTAAACCATACTTTCCCTGTGCCAGACTTTACGCTCCATCCCCTCTCTTTTTTCTTTCACCCATCTGTGCATTTCCTCTTGTCTCCTCCTATCTTCTAAGCTTAAATCATTCTCAATGTACACTCTAGAGCCTCTTAGTTTGCTTTTATTTCTCATCACCTCCCCCTTCCCTTCCCCCGATATTTTGGCTATCACTCTACCGCTCATTGACACGCCGCTTCTCCCGCTTATTCCCGCCATGCGGCTTCGCCCGCTTATACCCGGCATGCCGCTTCTCCCGCTGTACACCGATCTAGTGTCGCCATCTGACGTCTCGCTCCCCAACCCTGATCTCGCCACTGCGGACTGCTGCTCCCACTCCCTTCCCCTCTCCTCCCACTCTACAAATTTCGCTTCTAATTTTTCTAGCCTCTCACTGATTTCCCTAATCGCTTCATGTATATCTATTCTGACCTTCTCTAATTCTACCCTTTCCGCTCTAATCTTTCTTACCTCCTCTAGCGTTCTTTCCTTGAATTCTTCCGTCTCCCGGCACCTTTCCACGTCCTCCTTCTCTCTGTCTTTCTTCTCTTTCTTCTCACTCACCGTGAATTTTACCGATTTATTTACTGTCTCTTCTAGTGTCTTCTACGTCTTGTCCTCGCTCTTTCCTTTATTACACCTCTCGCTTCTGTCTCTTCCTTTCATTGTCTGACCTTTCTTATCCATCTTCTTTTTCTTGCTCGCAATACGCCACGTTTATGCCTAACCTCTAAATTTCCACGCTACCGAAACTTCTTCGTACATCTCACCTACCTTCCTAATCCTACAAAATTATTGCTTCCTGCGTTCTTTATCCTCTCTTTTACCAGAATCTACACTTATTTTAATTTATTTAAACGCTTTTACTCACAAAAATTTCAATTATCGCCTAGAGCTGTCTCGCACACGTGCACACTCTCTCACGCCCTCTAACCAAATCCAATATCCCAATATAAATATTTATTTGCTGCAGCATCTTTTTTATTAAGTTTAAACCACGCCGTAAGAGTTGTGTCTACATTTTTAGTATTAATTTTATTCTCAGAACCTTCTCTGAAGAACACGTTTTGTTCATTTTATGAACAGCGAATCTATAAATTGAAGCGACAATTCACTCATTCCATATTCATACAAATGATGCATAAGTTCTGGAGGACATACATATCTAGAGTTAATATATTGTTTTATTTCATCATATTCAAGTTCTACACTATCTATTATATTATTAGTATCTACATTGTCACCCTCTGCAATTTTACTATAAGTTTTCATTTCAATCAAAGCTCAATCATGACCTTTATAGCAATATTTAAATAAGTACTTGATGCTCAATATAGTTGAACAGACTTCAACATTAATATGACAATTAAACAATGGCAGCAAATAGGGGTTATAAAGAACTACAAATCTATTGTCTTCCCATTTATTGCCAGGATAATGTATTGTTACCATCGTTTCTTGGTCGGTATAATGGATTTCCTGTGGTACTGTACATTGTAGTCATTAAACAGCTTTGGAAAATTTTTTGTACATTTTTCTTTTTTTTTTCAACCATGCAAGGAGAATTGAGGTTTTGTTCATCACATAGACCATGTATCATAAATTTTTTTTAAATTTCATATAAACGTGGGTTATTCACCTTATCTGAAATTTCCGAACATATATATTTATCTATTTCATCAGCATTATGTAGTATATCTTCTATATATAAACAAATTATCATGTGTATATATGGTAAGCCTCTTTTTTGAAATGCAATTACGCAAGTGAAGATTATACATTTTTATCCGAGTATTTATTTTTTTTTTAGTATTCAATCATTTATTTAATTTTGGGTATTTATTGATTTATTTATTGTCGAGTACTCATTAGAATGGCTAACGCTGAAGGGCTATATAAAATAATAATTGTTCAAAAATATTCTGCGTATTTTGTTCATTAATTTTCTAAATATTGTACGTAAAAGATTTAAAAATTTTTCTAAAATTTTAAACAACCGAGCGAGCGTTAGCGTGTTAGGTATTTTCGCTAGTTCTTTTGAAACATAAATAGATTGCAGAAGCTATTTTTCAACTCTTATTGAAATACAAAGAAATGTTTTCAACACTTGACCAAAATTCCTAAAGAGTGCATATAGTCCGGCAGATTTCAGAAAACCTACCTGCATTCTTCACGTGGATATTTACATGGTTTATCTACGTCAATTAATGTGCAAATCCACGAGGATTTCATGAAATGCACGTCGATTTTTTACGTACATATTCACACGGATCTCCCATTTTTTAAAATGTGAAAATCCATACGGAATGCATGGAAACCATGTGGATTTTTCACAAGGATATCCACGTGGATACTTTCATCAGGGATAGTATAGTATTTTATTTATTGTAAAATGAATAGTTTACAAATATAAAATTAGCATATATAGTAATACATTCATACTTAAAAAATAATTTTAGAAACACACCGTTTCAATGTATTAGATATTAAGTAACACAGTCAATGACTAATTCCAGTCTCTTGAAATTAATACTGTTATATGAAATATCTCAGTTTAAACTTAAAGCTATGTAACATAAAATACTGACTAGTAAGTCAAAACCTAATACGTAATTGATACATAATTTATTATATGATTTATCACATGATTTTTTTGTAGCGGCTCTTTACGCGTCAATTCGCGACAACAATGACTGTCAGAGAAACACTAGAGCCTCCGTTTTTTCTCTAGATTTATTTCGATCTTTCTATTGAATTTTGACATATCGCTTGATTCAATAAGGCCCCTGAGACGATCCTAGCCTACGTGCCGTAATGAAGTAAAAGCCCAATTATGGAATAATTTTTGGTCATTTTTTTTTTTAACTGATCAATTAAGTATCTTAAAACTATCAAATATATTTAATAGTACATATCATACAATCGGTAAACTCTTCAAGAATGATAATTTTCAGAATTTTAATTAGTACAAAATTATTTGACTTATTAAAGAAATAGTAGTGGAAGGTTTAGTCCATATTATGAAATGCTATTTTTTTCCCGGTACCGCTGTTCCATAAAATATGTCCCTATTATGAAACTTAATGAAATTAAATTTTTCTTCATTTTTCGTGTTATTTTTGACATAAAAGTTGTTGTTATACTTTAAGATACTTGTAATAATGTAATTGTGGAAAGATCTAAAATGTATGTTTTTAAAATTATTTAAAAGCGAAAATTTCATCTGAGATTCTGCTCAGATGCTGTCAAAAGCTTACATAAATTAAAGATCAGCTATCAGGATGTTTTACCCTCCCAGATGAGTTCAAAAATGCACATCTAGAAGCATTCTACAAAATTTGTCAAATTTTACAAATTTTCTACATGAGATATCAGCTAAAAAATCAGCTAACAAATCAGCTGACAAATTAGCCGACAAATCAGCTGATACAAATTTTTGAAAATAGCAAAAATGTGCAAAATGCTTCCAAACGTGCATTTTTTAACTCATGTGGGGGGTAACACATCTATAGGCAATTTCCAATACTGAAGAAGCTGAGCTTTAATTTACGTAAACTTTTGGCAACATCTGGGCAGAATCTCAGATGATATTTTGGCATGACCAATCAGTTGATATATCAGCTGATATTTTTTAGCAGGGTCATAAAATGGTTGCTTATATGAAAAATTACAGTCTAAACTTAAATTCTCTATATAAAACACTGACTAGTAAGCCAAAACCTGAAAATAGTGATATTACAGACTAAAAATGAAGTAAAATAATATAAATGACTAGAAATTAAATTGACTAAAATACTTGGTAATATTTATTAATGGTATGATTTATCACTAACATTGTCAGATCGTTAATTCAATCATAAAATTAAAATATCACTCATGCACTCTCGACACACACTAATAAATACATTCATACATGTAAAACTGTGTATATGGAGCAATACATAGAATGGCATAAAATCCATTAACACATATATCGTAATACATAAAATAAATAAAATAAATAGCTATTAGCGAGTAACTAGTCTAGGTTAGTGAGGAGCCTTCTCAGAATAATTTTAGACATACTGCTATCATTTTTAAAGTAACAATAAATTCTAGTTTTTCATATTTCGTATATTCTCTTTATACATTTTGATTTTCTTTTTAACTATAAAAAAACTAAGAGAATTAATAAAAAGAAGTATAAATAGAACAAGTTTTAATGTGTAAAACATCTTGCCTAAACTATATGCAGTACAAAATATACTTCGTAAGAATTAATCACCCTCCAAATTGAATGCCAATTCAATCAACTTAAAAGACATTTGGGCTGTGCAAAACTATTATATGTTTTTTAACATTGAAGTGTCGATTTTATAGTTTTTTCTCTGACAATTATATAGATATTCTTAGATCTATTAACTAAAATAAAATTATGATTAAATGATTTTTTTTCCTTTATTGCTACAGAATAGTAGCATAGTAGTTTCATCTTATCAATGGGCTATCATCATAATTTTTTTCACCGAAACCTTAATATGCAAATTCTAAGATGTACATAAAGAATTTCATTCAAAGAAACTATATTATTTTTCAAAACAAATGCATCAAGGTCTAAAAAAAAAAAATTATATTTTATAAAAAAATAAATAAAACAGTCGTTCTTCTTTTAAGTTTATAAAATCTAAATAATTTTCAATTGTAGCTCAAAATTCAGACAGGATTGATCAATTATCATCTCCGAATTATTTTTAGGGAACTGTTTACAAAAGCTCCAAAATAATATTTATCTTTGAAAAAAATTCTATTATCTTTTATTTTGAACTTAAATTCATCTAAATTCATATTTTCCACTAATCTGCAAAACATAATTAAAAGATTTTTTAAATAAAAATTATATTTTTTACTATCTTATTTTGCATAATCTGCATAATTTGACCACAATCTAATTAGTTTTTGTACAAAATTGATTAAGTGCTTCTACTACTTGTCCGTCAAATTTCAGGTTTTCATTAGAAACTTAAGCTAAAACCAATATTGAAATTTGACTACTCGAAATAATATAGTCTAAATTTAGCAAGAACTTTTATGAAAATACTTATAAAGTTTTAAGTAGGAATCACTGTGCACTTATGAGTTGCCATAATTATACGCATACACATTGTCTGCCATATACATACAGATGACTGCATATAACAGAATTTCAAAATAAGCACATTTAAACAAAACTAACTAAAAAAATTAATGAAATGGTATACCAACATCTACTGTATAAATCTACTTGATATTGTTTTAAACAACATTAATGACATAATAATGAAAAACATTGTAAAATATGGTAATTTAATTGAAACTAAAAATACGCAGCAATAAACTTCTCACAAACAAAATGTCTAACAATATAAATGAATTCTAAAGTAAATAAAATTTCATAACCTATATTCAACGCATGGATTCAACTAAATCATTGAAAAGTAAAAAAAAAATATTAATAGCCTACAAATATTAGATATGTTAAGAATAAAAAGTTTCCAAAGAATTCACTTTTTTATATTTAATTCTTAGATAAAAATAATGTAGTGTCTAATTCTCTGCTTTCAATTCTAAAGAAATTATCTAACTTCGAATTTTGTAATAAATCATTTGTTATTACCTTAATTATAAATATAATGAATGAAAAAAAATTCTTTAGAACCAAGAAATTATTTATTATTTTATAAAATAAAAAATGTGCGGTACTAAATTAGAAAATTATATCATACAACTAAATACATTAATTACAATTCCTTTCTTTTTACATTATAAAAAAAAAATTGCCGTAAGGGTATATGCATATGTATGTGTTGTAAACTGCATCCGAATGAATAAGCGAGTATCTACATAGCGGCTCATGTTCCATGTCTCTTGACCCATGTCTCAAGCAGGAAAAAAATCGTTATCTGACATCTAGTGCATTCATAAACTGCGGTAGAAATCAAACAGGCCTGCTGTTACCGCATTTCTACCGCATTTCTACTGCATTTCTACCGCAGTTTATGAATGCACTAGATGTCAGACAAGGATTTTTTTCCTGCTTGAGACATGGGACAAGAGACCTGGAACATGAGACGCTATGTAGATACTCGCTAAGTATCACTGTATTTAGAGCCACTCTACAATGAATCTTTTCCAACAATTAAATCAGAAAATAGTTTTAAATTAATTCAAATTAATACTCATAATTAGCCACAATTCCGATATTAAGTATCATAATTAACTAATGGCTCTACTATTTACTTACTCATAAAATTATAAATTTTCTATGGGAACTCTCTAAATGCACACCAGCGATGTCAAAAGGTGGAGAATTCTCCAATGTCTTTCGTAGGTTTAGGTTGGCGGTAGCAACTTCACGTCATTGATAAAACCAATAAACCATATTCTGGCCTGTCGTGAAGTTGCCTGTATAGGCACTGCTGCCAACGTAAGCTGCGAAAGATATTGGAGAATTCTCCACCGTTTGGCATCGCTGATACACACATGGAAAAATCTAGCAACGCAGTGACAACATAACTATCTTGAATATCCAGTTGTGCGGTCTCTCGAAAGTTTCCCTTTGCATCGCTCTTTGTCTGGAATGGGTACCCTACATTAAGATAAACAAAATGCCACTATTAATGCAAGTAAAAAATGACAATCATTTCATATAAGTCTACTGAAAAAAGAATTTTCTATGATTTTTCCGGGGACCTATTATTTTATGTATATCTTTTATTTTATACAAGGTGTCCCATTTTAATCGCCCACCCCCAAAAATTGACAGAAGATGTACTCGAAGCAAAAAATGATAAATAAAAACTTTTTAGGGTCCAAAGGGGGCCACCTAATGGTACCAACGATTTGACCTTGAACGCGATTTTCAAGGTTATTTCAAGGTCAAAGTGGGTTTATTTTAATGGTGTTTAAACCGAACAATTAAATTCGGCGATCCAGTAAACAGCTAGAGCCAGAGCGAGTATGTACCGTCAGAGCGTCGTCGGTAAGGTGCCTCGTCGCCGGGCGAGACGACGCCGACCATCTCTCGCTTGCGCCTCGGTCACGCGTAAAGAACGTTTTTTTCGTTCCCCTTTCGCAAGCGCATTTTTTTTTTTTTTTGTTAAAGTGTAAAGTAGAGTTGGGAGTGTGCAATAAATTATTTTGTTCATTTAACTGTGTCTAGTTTCACTATTCGTCAACCCATTTCCTACTAAATTAATATGCACGCAAGCACTCAGGAAGTTGCACGTGCCAGAACATGGTCCTTCGAGCCGGGTAGTGGTTAAAACGGAAAGTATCCAGTGAAAGTTTGAACGAACATGGCCGAAGCACTTGAAGAGCAAAAGGTCGCACCTGAACTATTAGTGAGTTTTCAAACACGTATGCTCAAGACGCCTAAATACAGACGGACTTCAGGCTGGCTTAAAACAAATCTGAGTGTGCTGGAAGATCAATGGAAGGAATTCCACTCGCAACACTTACGTCTACCGCGAGACGCAGCGGCGAAAGCAGATTCGTATTACGTAAACGACACATAAGATGATGTGCAAAGGCACTACCTCGACGTAAAAAGTATAATCTTGAATGCGCTGCTACCAGGCAGAGGCCAGTCTACTGTTACCGCTGACGTAGACTTGGACGAGGTAACGTTTGAATCGCGCCAACGCACCAAGCTCCCAACAATAGATTTACCCAAATTTTCCGGTAATCAAACGAAGTGGGAGTCTTTCAAGGAAATGTTTATGGCAGTAGTTCACGATGTTCCGTCTATAGCTCCTGTGATGAAATTACAGTATCGGCTCGCGTCACTCACCGGAGAAGCCGCTAGACGCTTGAGCAACACAAAAATTAAGGCTGCGAATTACCAAGGAGCGTGGGAGACACTAACTAATAAATATGATAATGTTCGTGTCAATATTTCTGCCCCCCTACAAAGCATAATCGCTTGCCCACCAGTTACTCGTAAGTCGGAAGTCGAGATTAATCGCGTATTAACCGTCATTCTGGAGGCAAAACGCTGACTCGAGAATTTCGAGCAGCCTGTGGATCATTGGGACGCTTGGTTAATTTTTCACACGGTGCAAAAATTGGACAGTTTTACACGCGAGGAGTGGGAAATGCACTTGGGCGATGACGTTGCTATGCCGAAATTCGATAAGCTCGTAAAGTTCCTCAACACATATACACAAACCCTCGAAACTGCGCATGCTAGCGGCGGAGCACCCAAGACGCAAAGCGCAGCGCCAAGCTCCAAACCTACCTTCAAGTCGAAAAACTCCAAGGTCACACAGGCGCACATGGCATCAACTGAACCCGCAGATAAGACGAAACGGAATAAATGGCGAATTTGTTTATATTGTCAAGAGCCACACAATCTCAGTAGCAGTGAGCGATATCGTAACCTTTCCGCACTTCAACGTCGAAATTTTGTTTTCTCAAACAATATGTGTAAGAATTGTTTCAAACCAAAGCACGCTGCCTCAGAATGTCGCGCACCTGGAGGATGTTTCACTTGTGGAGGAAAGCACCATACGTCGTTACATACGAACGAAACGCAGACGACTACATCTGCGCGGGTGGAGACAAGGAAAGACTGTCACAAGGTGCAATCACGGATGAGACGCAGCCATTTCCGAATGCAGTAAACAGCCACCATACCAAGCCGGTCTCTCGTGCGGAGACTACGTATCAGCAAGTGCTACTTGCTACAGCGTTACTCGAGCTGCAGAACGACCAAGGAGAAACCATAACGGTTCGAGCACTCCTCGACCAGGGCTCCGAATTTTCATTCGTTACCGAGGAAGTTGCTCAATGCTTATCATTAAACAGAACTAAAGTTAATGTATCAGTTTTAGGTATTGGGACAATCGCTCCAGGCTCGGCAAGTGCACTAGTAACAGCGCACATAAGGTCCTCTTATCGCCCCGATGTCAAGGTGCTCTTCCAAGCACTGGTGATGCGGAAGCTGACAGCGCAGATACCTGCAGAGAGGATACGGGGGACTCCTTGGTTCCATTTACAAGAACTACAGATGGCCGATCCATCTTGCGATACACCTGGCAAAATAGTCTGCATCATAGGCGCTGAACTATATGGACAGCTGCTCACTGGAAAAATACCACCGCGACCTACTTCAGTCAAGAAGTAATACGCACTCATCACGCTATGGCACACAAAGAGCTACGCACGACCTAACAAGCATTTTGGCAGGTGGAAGAACCACCGTCATCAAAACTTATATCTCAGGAAGACGAATTATGCGAAAACATCTTCACGTCGACACTTCAGCGAAATAATGAAGGCCGCTTTATCGTACGGTTACCAATGAAGGAGCCACACCCGGATCTCGGAGATTCAAGGAGTGCGGCCCTAGCTCAGTGGCTGCGCACCGAAGCCAAGCTCAAACGCCACCCTTTACAGGCGCAGCTTTATCATAACTTTTTACGACAGTATAAGGCAATGGGACATATGGAGCCTGTCAATGAGGAAGATCTGCTCGCAGCAAATCATCCTCATCACTGCCTGATCAAGAAAAGGGAAGATTCCGACGAACTCAAAGTACGAGTGATATTCAATGCATCGCAACCGTCGACCAACGACATAGCACTAAATCACGTCCAATCACTGCCCGGTCCCAAACTACAAGGGGACATTTGGATAGTTCTCATGTTATGGAGGTTCTGGAAATTCGTGTTCACGGCGGACATCGTCAAAATGTTCCAGCAGATACTCATTAATCTGATCAACACGAGTCTGCAGTTCATCATTTGGAGAGAAGATCCAGAGAACGAGCTGCAAACGTTTCGGCTATTGACGGTGATCTACGGCACCTCACCAGTTCCCTATCTCGCTAACCGAGTACTCAACGAGTTAGCCATGAGATACGTAAATAAATACCCAAAAGGAGCGAAGATAGTGACACGCAATAAATACGTCGACGAGGTCTTTGCTAGTGGTGACACAATAGAAGATGCCATTGGATGGCAAGGGATGAGCTCACGCATCTGCTCGGAGAAGGCCGCATCCCTCTAAGCAAATGGTCCACCAATTGTCCTACACTGCTGAAGGACGACGCATTTACAATCAAAGTACGTCAAGTCAAGCCTAACAAAAGTTCGACCCTCTGGGATGGCTGGGACCGGTGGTTATTCGAGCAAAGGGGCTGATGCAGGACCTGTGGTTATCCGGGATAGGCTGGGATGACTCATTACCGCTCAACCTATCAGAGCGTTGGGAGAAGTTCTGTGAAGAATTACCGGAGTTAACAACCATCCAGATTCCTCGGTGGTTTGGCACAACAAATAATACCACACTGCAATTGCATGCCTTCTCGGACGCCTCCGAGCGCGCTTATGCAGCGTGTGTCTATCTCGTGGTCATCAACGGGAATAAACGTACCTCAAACCTTGTAATTGGTAAAACCAAAGTTGCTCCAATCAAGACGCTCTCTATACCTCGTCTTGAACTCTGCGGAGCACACTTGGCTGCTCGACTCGTCGTTGGAGTAAAGGCCGAATTACAAGATCATCACTTGGAAGTATTCTATTGGACTGACTCTAAGGTAGTTATCAGTTGGCTATCTAGTCTTCCAACTCGCTGGAACACCTTTGTAGCAACTAGAAGCAGTGAAATAGCAACATTATTACCACAGACTAAATGGAAGCACGTGCCTTCAAAGGGCAACCCCACAGATTTAGCCTCACGAGGAGCATCCCCGTCGAAGCTTAGAGACTCAGCACTCTGGTGGTTCGGACCTGCTTGGCTCGTACATGGAGATTTCCCACATGTTGCAGGAGAGGTGTCACCTGATGAGATGCCCGAACGACGGCCGCCTAGAGAAACAACGCTGGTAAGTCAGGCTATCAATGAAGAATATCTGCTACGATTCTCAACCTATTCTAGTCTCATTCGAATAACCGCATACTGTCTGAGATTTACACACAAGGCCATATTCGGCAAATCCCAGGCGGAAAATCGTTAGCTCTCTTCCCAGGAGATCACGTTGGCAAGCAACGCGCCGGTGAAAGGAGTACAGGGAGCATTTTTTCCAACAGAGGTCAAGGCACTGAAGGATGGCGCGCCCATATCATGCACCAGTTCGTTCGTATCTCTGCGACCATTTGTCAACGACAAGGGACTGTTACGCATCACGGGGAGACTGGCTCCCTCAACGCTTCCTTATGGTGAAAAACACCCGACTATATTACTAAAGAGCTCAGCCTTCACCAAGCTTCTCATTGACTACGTCCATCAACGAACACTTCATGGAGGCGGACAACTTGCACTCAATTTTATACTACGTGCATTTTGGATATTACATGCAAAGTCAGCTGTACGCTCTGTTCTCAAGAATTGCGTACGCTGCGCTCGTTTCAACTCAAGGCCCGCAATGCAGTTAATGGACTCCCTACCACCGTTTCACGTGGATGAAGCGCGACCCTTTCTCCGCAGCGGCGTCGATTACGCCGGCCTCATAGATATACGTACCTCAAAGGGGCGAGGACACAAGTCATATAGAGGTTATATATGTATTTTCGTGTGCCTAGCTATCAAAGCAGTTCACATCGATATAGTCTCTGACCCGACTACGGCCTTCTTCCTGGCTGCATATAAGCGATTCGTAGGACGTCGAGGACGCTGCGAGGAACTGCTGAGCGACAACGGAACGAATTTACATGGAGCCGATGCCGAGTTAAGGAGACTTTTTCACGATGCTAGTACCTTACAGGGAGTAGGTCAATATTTTGCAAACGAAGAGACATTTTGGAAATATATCCCGCCAGGAGCTCCTCACTTCTCGGAATTGTGGGAAGCGGCAGTCAAGTCTGTAAAAAGACACCTGCACAAGGTAATCGGAGAAGCTACCTTGACCTATGAGAAGCTCTCTACACTCACAACTCAGGTAGAGGCCTGCCTAAACTCTAGGCCACTGTTCGCGCCAAGTTTTGATGGCAAGGACGCCCCCCCCGATCACCCCAGCGCATTATTTGATAGAGAACCGCATTAAACGCCTCGCCTGAGCTCTACAACGAAGCTGAAAGCAGGCTGAATCCCGTGAACCGGTGGGTACTTATAACTAAAATGGGGAACCAATTCTGGAGCAGCTGGCGGCGAGACTATCTCCACACCCTCCAGCAACGAAGCAAGTGGCACAAGGCCAACACAAACATTGCTGTAGGAGACATCGTCCTGCTAGTCAATCAAAACATGCCACCAACTAAATGGGCGCTAGGGAAGATAGTCAGTACCTTCCCCGGCAGTGACGGATTGGTGCGCGTTGTGGAGGTCAAAACAGCGAAGTCCATTTTCAAGAAATCCCTAAATTCAGCTTACTCACATCCGTGCAGTTAACCTCGCTCTGTACGGCGGGCGGTTTTTATTAGCCAAATGGAACTCCAACTCATCGGACTTTCTCAAAGAATTCCTCATAAAGCCACAACCCTATCTGGATGATTGAGCTACAAACATACTCGGATTATAATGAAAAGTAATTAATTTTATGTTCAGGCGGTAATTCTCAAGCACGATTAGATCAATCATATCTAATCGTGCACACTCAATACTATCACAATTCAATCAATAATACTTAATTGTGAATCTTAACATCAGCAGCATCATTTTACTGACCTGCGTGACTACACACATTTGAAGACAAACTCGCCGAGTCACTCAATGAAACTTTATTTGTAACGGCAATATTCATTTCGGCAACTCACGCATACATACAAAATTCAACTTAAACACTCAATTGAAAAACTCATACACTCTAATTTTGTAACATTCACATGCTCAAAATCAATCTTGTAACAGTTATTCACTCAACTTATTATTTGTAACTTTATATCGCCTTTTATAATTAAGCAATTGTAATTTAATTCTCCATAGACAGTTTTTAATATATTTTATAATTTAATTTTTCTCAATGTTGTTCACATTTATTTTTACCACCCACAGCATGTTACTCATTTATAATTCACGGCATTCTGAAACATACCATCTTTTCCAAAAAAAAAATCATTGCTACTTCATTACATGTAGCTTCGTTATACTTTTTTTTATCTAAATCTTTATTTCCTTTTATTGCCGTAGTAACTGTCCGTTGCTGACGGTTACTTCCAATACGTTGTTTTAATTCTTCTTGTTCTACCTTATACATCATTTTATAAGCTACAGCATACGGATTAATTTTTCTTAGTAACCTATCTAATCGATTTTCCAATTTTGTAACTAATCTAATCGACAGTTCAAATTTTGTATTAGAATTACTTTTATTACTTTTTCGTTGAGTTGTTGCCATTTCATTATCTAAAACATATAATTGCTAAACAAAAATTTGCACCAGAACTTGCAAAGGCTTAAGAATTATTGTATGCGCGTATATTTTTACGGAAATTGATACTGTCCTCTGAAAAACTCGTTGACAATATCTTCAACTCATCTGGATAACGAGGATTTTCTGGTTTCAGTTATGACAACAATTAGAAATTTCCCAACTCTTGTACTTTTAAAAGAAAAATGTTTGGATTTACAATATTTGCAAATTTTACTTATGGTACCCAAGTAATTTTCATTGATTATGCGTGTAACACGGCAAATTTTAATTCCCCAAAAACCGTGTTACTAAGCTCGGCCTGAGGGTTGTTTTACAATTATACGTCTTTATACTCCGGTCGCGTTTGATATTCCCTCTCGTCTACTGACTGGCAGGGACACTTAACCTGGGCATAGATTCATTCACGAAAGACAACCTGGGGCGGTCGTAACCCCCGATGACTATTCTGCTGAAATCGAATTGAATGTACGTGGCTTTCAGACGACACAATTATACACCCGCGGGGAAACGTGGCACGCGGTGGCACCACGCGGACGACACAACACTTAATTTCTGAAAAATAAACGTCAACTACTCTTACTCTTAACACACTCAATTTATTTTAATTGGCTCCGTAACAAATTCCGCTGTACAAATCCCGTCACACACGCGTATCAAAATGCCACACGCGCAAACTAATCGTTGGATTCGCCACACTCACAAACTCACGACCTGAAATAAGTGGCACGTCGGAGAGCGAAAAATGGCTCGCCGATAAAATAGATAAGTTCTCACCGTAATGCTTCTCCTACTGCTCTACTCTCGCACTTCTTCTTACTTTCCTCTCTACAATTCTTGACACTTTTCTACTAATTCGACTTGACTTCCTTGCTCTGTGTAACACAATGGAGGAATGAACGAGCGCGTCGCATGTGCTCGCTTACTTCCTTTTTCTCTCATCCTTTTGCCTCTTGCTGTCTCTCTCACTGCCATGCATATGGCATGCTAATTCCCTTTAATTACGCAACCACCTCATTGTCGCTATTGTCAACTTCTTCTCGCCCTTTTTGCCTATCAAGCGCGAGAAGAAGGCCAATCGGCACGTTGATTCACCGATTGGCATAGCAGGAGGGCTAGGTTAGTACTTTCAGCACAGTCCATCTGCCAACTGTTGCGCGCGCGCGTCATTTAAACGCTTGTTCAGCATTTAGGCTGGCACAGTGGAGGCGCACCTTAATTTCTGTGCCTCCACTATTATGGCACGCTGATTCACAGCTTCATCTTTCCGTAATCTTTTTCTCCTCCTCCGTTCCCTGCCATGCGCTCGTCGATCTTAAATCGGCACGGCATACTCGGCAAAATCTCCCTCTCTTACTCGCTCTCCCACTCCGGCACACTTTTTCTCTCTCGCATTCGCGCACATGCAGCGGGCAGACTGCGGCGGTGTATTTCTCTCTCTCACTCTCTCACTCTACATATGGCACGCGGGCTGTTGCCGTGTACGTGTGTCGTGAAGTGTGTGTGTGTGTGTGTGCCAGTGTATGTGTTCGTGTAGTGTACAGTGATGTTAGTGTGTGCATGTGAGCGCTGCTTTGTCTCTCCAGTTCTAGCACCCGTGACGGCACGGCATTGTTGTCGTGACTCGGTTAGCCTGCTCTACCGCAGGTATGTAGGTATGTGTGCGTGTGGCCTTGGCTCGTCGACTGCTCCTCGTATCTCGTCAACAAAAATAACGAAACATCTATTAGCTCCAGTGCATTAGTGCACACGAAGCTGAGGGCGAGGAGGAGTCAACGTCGTAGCAGCTGTACTGATATGCACTCTATGCATCACATGCAATACTGCAAATTATCACAACGCTCCGCGATCGCCGCGTATGCATTTAAAACAAAAAGTTGCGTTAAACAGTCAAGTGGTGTTTGAATAGCGCGCGACCGCCGAACAGAGCCCACGGTGCGCTCGCATGGCGTTAAACAGTCAAGTGGTGTTTGAATAGCGCGCGACCGCCGAACAGAGCCCACGGTGCGCTCGCATGAAGGCGGGTCGATGGGCCGTTTGAAGTGGGAGAGCGCTCCCGCCGGCCGGCAGTTCTCTCCTGCGTGCGTAGTCAAGAGGACGAGTACAGCAAACCACGAGTGATTAAGGATTCTCAACTGACATCCCAGGCCATCCTGAGGACGATCCGCTGCGAGAAGCCAGCGTTGAACATCGAGGACAGCGACAGAGTTGAACGGCGAGGACAGCGTCGAGGCCACGCGGCCTCCGCTTACCCCCGAGAGCGCGCAGATTGTCGCGGGTTTTGGTAAGCGAATCTTTGTCTTAATTGTGCGCCACATTGTAGATTGTGTGTATGAGAGAGAGAAAGAGAGAAGGAGTGTGTGTGTGAGTAGTACGGAAGTGTCGGGAGTGCCGAAAACGACGCGCGAAAACGTACGAGGGTAGTGGTGACATTCCCCAGCGGGGAGAATCTCGAATAGGTTGAGAATGAGAGAAAGAGTGCATGTGTAGTGTAGTATCCGCGACAAAGACGTCGATCGCACGAGGTAGAGATAGCCGCGGTCCCGTGGCGGCTCGTGCGTGAGAGCCCCGCCGACGCGACATATTAATCTCAGCCGAAGATTTAGTAGAGAGTCGTACGCGTATACGTAATTGCCTGGCGCCCTGTATTTTATAAATTTGGCGATCACGTTTTATTCGTAAACTGAGGGAAAAGCTTGTGTGCGGGATTAAATACTACATTTGCTATACGATCTAAGATTTTTGTTTCACATAATTCAAACTGTTTTTTAATTTTATTATGAATAGGTCTTATTTCTATAGATTCTTTTTTATTTATTTCAATATTACATAACCCATTGTATATGTTTTCATATTTTCTATTGTCATAAATTTTTAATATTTTAATTAATACGATTGGTTGTTTAGTTAGTTCTGTACTTTCTCTTTTTCTTAAATATTTTATAAATAACATTTCACTTAACTTACTTAGATCTTGTTTTCTACCATTATTTAATTCTTTTTTTATTTATTACTTTTTTTTCTCATAGTTTTTTTGCATAGTTCAGTTTTGTTGTTCTAGTAAGCTTCATTTTCACGTTGTTCTTGTAACTCTTGAATATTCATGTTCTGTCTTTTCACTAACGTTTGTATTTGTTTGAGAATGCCGTAATTAAATGAGGAAGTACATGCTGTGGGTAGGTGAGAATGAGTTGTACAACAGTAAATACAAAATAACAATATATTGCATATAGCGTATATAAGAATTTGCAGTAATAAAGATACAATTCATAAAATACAGTATTAAATTACATTCTTTAACGTTGAGTTTCACTGTGTATATTGGCATGTGAGTGAGCAGTTATTACAGGAATCGTGCAGTGCATTGAACTAACCTTGTTGTTGGTGAGTGAGTATTTGGGTTTTACTGTTGTGTAATGTACAATTGTATTAATTGTCTATAGCGGTGTACAATATGATTGATTGCACCGCTGCTTGAGTTTAGTAACGCCGAGAGTCCTTGTCAGTCAAGAGATGGAAATAGTAGTGGCAAGCCACTTGTAGCCGATGTCACACTGAGCCGGTACACGATGGTGAGAAGCCGTCGGCGATACAATGCCGCAGCTAACCAGCAGCGATGAGAAGATCCGCTTGAATGATGCACTGATGGAAGTCCCGTAGAATTACCGCTGAGTATTACCGCCGACTTGCAATACGCACTTTAACAAAACGATGAGTAAGAATTAAATTGCTGCACACGTTGTTGCCTCGTGGAGCGTCGTTAGCAGAGAGAGCGTTTGAAAAAGAAAGGGGCGGTAATTTCCGTTCTCTTCATGATGAAAATACCGCAGTAATCAAGTTCACTCTCATTTGCATAACTAAGAGTGAGAGAGACATCAATAACACTGCTACCCTGCTAGTCAGCGTAAACACCGATGATTTGGACTGACCACTGGTGAGTGTTGCCACCAGTTTTTTCTTTCCTTTTAAGTGATATATTTTGTAATATTCATGCTCAAGTTCCCTTGATCTTTGAAGTTAGTTTCCAGCGCGTAACGCGGCCGACGCTTAGGAATGCGAGGTTGCAGCGATGAGCGGGGTGTAACCGGAGCCGCATCCAGTGGTCTGATGCACGACTTCGCTTGTTGCTGCAACGGAAAAACCCGGAAAAACGTGCTGACCGCGCAGCCAGGCGACGCACGAGCACGGGGCAAGACGTTGACTGCGGGGTTTCAGGATTCTCCTCAAACTGCCGCAAAATCCTTAAAGTGCCTCTCGAGTGCAAAGAAAAATTTTCAAAGTGCCGTGTAATTGTATATATATATATGTGTGTATTTACACTCGTGAAGTACTCTGAGGCTGAAGATGTAATTCGTGCAGCGTAACATCGCGTTCTTGCCGTGTGAAGGACGCGATGAAAAACAAGAACATACACAGGCTTGTTTCACCTGTCGTATGATTTATCGCTCGTATTCTTGATCAAGTGTGCCCGTCATCCTGTCCTTGTAGAGGACAGTTGGAGAAGCGATGTTTACGAGAAAGCCGAATTTGGACAAAGGTAAGCGGGCATGCATTTATCGCGAGGTTTTTTCGCGTAACCGTTGTTCAGGCTCCTCGATACCTGGATAACTGCAACCGTTAAACGTTACCGCGCTGAGAGATTGAGTGTAAAGAGTGCAGGTTCTGAATATAAGTTCATCCAGAACTTATGTAGAACTTATGTTGAAGAATTTATTTGAATTCAACTTGTTGGCGGTTTGCAAACAGCAAGTGCGCGCAGAGCATGCGCAAACGACAGATTAGTGAAACCTGCTCTCTCTCGCACTCTAGTGTGTGTGTCGCGCAACGAGCGCGACTATCTCTCAATACACTTGCCGTATGTAGTGCGTGTAATACGGCAAGTGAGCGAGGTAGAGAAGCATGTACGTGCGATGTACATTACCTCACGTGCATAGCGAATAGTAGAGTAAGCGTGACGTCAGTTGCCGAAACAGCTGACGTTACAGATAATGCATTGGCTCATCGTTAGCTAGGGTTTTTGAATATTGTATTTTTAACTTTGACATTACTAAACCTAACCTATCTTTATTTACTTTTTATCCGATGAGTTATAATTTAGCATTCCAATGATTCCCCGTTCCCCGCCGCCTCCGCGGTCGTTGCACTAGGGAGAATAGTGCATCGTGGTGAACTGAGCAGCCGGCACACGAAACCAGTGACTAGAGGTGGGTTTGAGTCACTGGTAAGAAATAAAAGCGCGAGATATCTTCTCGCGTGTTGCACGGTAAGACACCAAATTAAGTTCGCAATTGCACGACGTTGTAGCGTCTGCGACTTAATCTGGCCTCAGGGTCAATGAACAGTGAACAGAAAGGTCCGGATTCGAATCATCAAATTGCATAGGTGCAAGCATTTGGTGAATGAAAACCAACCCGTGACAATTGGTGAATGAAAAACTCTCCGACCCAACCCTGGCTAAGCTAAGATGACCGATTCAAGATGTCCGACTTAAGCTGGCCGATCTAAGATGGTCGTCTCGAGCTGGCGATCTGAGATGGCCGATCTAATATGGCTGAAATAATATGGCCGATCCAAGATGGATACACCACAATTAAAATCATTGGAAATAATGATGAAACGTATTACTTAGAACTTTCCGGTGTCACCTACCACAAATGAAATACTCATGACGGGTTCAATCTATTAAAAAGTAGTAATGTACAGTGTAATAATAAAGTACCGTCTTTTGATTTTCTACACGGAGAAAATATTAGTGTAATAATTATAATGAGTTTCTGTAAAAATTACCATCTTGTGTAGGGAACGCAGCCACAGACTGACAATTTATATTTTTTACAATCTCGATGGTAATCTTGATGAGTTTTTGAATTTTACTAGCCTGGTTTATAAAATTTACTGGATTTCTATAGTAACATCACAGGCCGTCAATATGAGAATTATTACAAGACAATCTAGTAATTTCTATCTAAATAAAGATTCGCGAAAAAAATTTCATTTTGCTGTTGATTTATTTTTCATTTTTTCTAAATTTTATATCGCAATTTTTTTATATTTTTATTTTATATTGCGATTTTAATTTCAAAGAAATTGAACTATTAGTGAAAATTATTTTTAAATTAAGCTGAAAAAAATTCTTCCGGAGACGGGAATCGAACCTGGACCTCCCGCGTTGTAATCCAATTGCGTACCGACTGCGCCATCAAAGTACACATACGCAAGATGCTCTGAATCGTCACATATGTTACAGCATACAGACATTAGCATAATCATTACTTATGCATTTTCGAAATAATTGTAATAATTAATTTGGTGTAAGTATAACTTATTGTTATTTCTGATCGCACTGTCCATAAATTTTTGAGTAAAGTGGTGAAATAAACAACACTCAAGTGTGTAATTTTTTCGCTGACTTTTCGATCACTTCACTATGATCCTTATCAGAGATAAAGTTTATTAAATAAATTAAGTAAAAATTTTTAACAAAATAAATACCAGAGATTTTTTTAACGAGATAAACACTTACGCAATAAAGAGTTCAATAAAAATTAATAATTAATAATAATTAATAATTCTTAAACTCCTTATTTTTATTCAACTATTGCTTCAAATTGGCACAGAAGAGATAACTTTCGAATGGATGTTTGTGACTACAAATTTTTACATGGTTCAAGAACTGCATAAATGAATTTTGAATTAAAATCTGACCTTAATTCAGAAATTTTCCAGATATGATGATTCATATGTTTAAAGTTCTGAACGTTCACCGTGAACGGAAATTCCGAAATTTCCAAATTAAGTTTTGTTGAAATTACTTACCCAAGAAATCAGCCCTTAAACATAATCCGAAAAACCACTCTTATGCCCGCACACGCAATGAAAGAAATACCAACAGAAAAAGTTATCAATTTAAGCCAAATTTTGTTATTGGTATCGATTTGCTATGTGTCCAGGAGTATGTAAAAAAACTTATCGACACGAAAAACCAACTGGAACTTGTCGTTCAGAAGGTGTAAAGGTGGTGCATAAGCCGTATATGCACGAAAACGAACGATCGAAAAATAATAACAAAAATGTTTATGAATTTAAGCCATATTCTATAATGAGTATCAGTTTTTTACGTGTCCAGGAGTATGGAAAAAAATTGTCGATACGAAAATCCAACCGGAACTTTTCGTTCAGGGGGTGTAAGGTAGTGCATAGGCCGTATATGCACGAAAAAGATGGATCGAAAAATCATAACACAAACGTATATGAAGTTAAGCCAAATGTTATTATTCGTATGGATTCGTAACACTACTAAAATCTTATAAATTGGCAACGGAAAAATCCATCCGGAACATTTCCTTCAGGGGGTGTGAGGTGGTGCATAAGCCGTATATGCACGAAAAAGATGGATCGAAAAATCATAACACAAGCGTATATGAAGTTAAGCCAAATTTTATTATTCGTATGGATTCGTAACAGTACTAAAATCTTATAAATTGGCAACGGAAAATCCATCCAGAACATTACGTTTAGGGGGTGAAAAGGTGGAGCATAGGCCCCATAACCACGAAAATCATCGATCGAAAAATCATAACAAAAATCTTTATGAATTTAAGCCATATTCTATCATTGGTATCAATTCTTAACGCTACTAAGATCTTATAAAAAAATTGGCCACACGAAAATCCAACCGGAACTTTTGGTTCAAGTGGTGCAAAGGTGGGGCATAGGCCGTATAACGAAAATGAACAATCGATCGAATAATCATAACAAAATGTTTATGAATTTATGCAAATATTATTATTGGTATCGATTCGCAACGCTACTAAGATCTTAGGCGAGCGCTGCATCCCTATTTTGATGCTTTAAAAAACGAGTTGACCGACCACTGAAAGACAACAGGATGAAACCTTTTGGAATCGATTCGTCATTATGTACAGAACAAATAACCTTAAAAATTGTTTCATATTGATGGTCAGTAATTTATTATTAACAAAAAACTTGCAAAATAAAAAAATTAAAAAAGTCAAAAAAACGCTTCGAAACCACTTGGGTTAGGTTTTTTGGGCCAACATAAACACTTTTTCGCTCTTGTGATTTTTTCGAAAAACGCTTAGTTTTTGAGTTATGAGCGATTTAAACCCCACAATCACCCAAAATCGCCATTTTCAATAATTTTTTATTCAAAAACTCAAAGTCCGTCGTTACCACAAGGAGATTTCCACTACATGAGCAAATAAATTTCTGTAACACGTCTATGGCCGTATCCCCTTCAAAATAATTAAAGCTTAATAGGTTATCATTTAATATCCAGCCATATCGCGTTGGGCTAAAGATTTGATATTTGAATATCTTGCTTGCGACCATTCGTTTACTTGCCATTTAACGGGCATAATATGTTGCAACAGTGCTGATTTTGCAGGAGGTAATTTATCTGCTGCTACATGCTTGTTTGTACAAGTTATGACAAATGAAAATCGCATGCCCAGACATGCACGCAAATGCGCGGTTAATTTAAAATTTGTTCTAATATCTATTTACATTTTAAACAGTAACATAAGGGTATGGATTTGATACAAATTCTTTTACATTATAATTTTCAAAAATTCCATAAGTAAGTATATATTAACAAAAGTAATATAACGAACTTTTAAACGCTTCATTATTTTATTTAATTCTAAGGATTCAAGTTGACTATATTATAATGACTATTAAATTGAATTGCAAAAAGAAGCAATATTTCGTATATTCAATAAAATAAAATATAATAGATACAACAGTTTATATTATAATATTAATAAATATCTTGTACAAATAAATAGTAATTAATAGCTATTTTTTATTATCAGATAATAAATTCAAGTTATATTAAAGAGTATAAACTGTTATTATTTATAAAAATAAATAAATAGCTATTATTTATTGTCTATTAATATGCAATTTTTAAAAACCATAAGAATTTTATTTTTAATGCAAAGTTTGCATCGTTATTTATAATTTATATGTATTTTAAGGCATCGCTGATATCAGCGATTCGTGCGTATATTGAGTAATTTTAATTTTCATTTTTTTCTACGAAATTTAAATTTTTTCGTTCTGAAAAAATTTGGTGAGATTGTTTGGATCATTTTAAACACAAAAGATCCTAAAAATTTTTTTTGTAAAGTTAATAGTTTTTGGGTAAAAAATTATTGAAAATGGCGATTTTGGGTGATGTTTCGGTTTTAAATCGCTCATATTTGAGCATCAATGCCTCAAAATACTACTTGACATATCGAAAAACGGTAAAGGAACTTTTTGTTCAGAATTTCGAGTTCTATAAGAGTATGTTGTGCGAAACATACATTTT
The DNA here is from genome assembly GCA_035583055.1 of Torymus tubicola. NCBI lineage: Eukaryota > Metazoa > Arthropoda > Insecta > Hymenoptera > Torymidae > Torymus > Torymus tubicola. Next base: position 1,531 of record JAWWEQ010026616.1, on the reverse strand, counting down.
CAGAACAGGTTGTACACTCGCCAATAATATTATGCAATATCCAATAACTGAGTATTTATTTGGAGAGACAAATATTAAATAAAATGTATTGTTATAAAATTATAGCTATTTACTCTGATGATATAGACACTGCTTATGCACTTCAGCCTTTTGAACCTCTCGGACCGCAGATGCTAGTACTTCGAACGTATATTAACAGAATCTCGACTTCTCGAAACACGACCCTAAAATCCTCCAACAACCTCGACACAAACTGCAAAGAACACCAATTCCACTCACGCACGCTCTTACTCACTACCCTCGCTACACTCGGTATTACTCCAGATGCTCTTATCTTCGTCGATGCGATCCGGTCGACGGCTCCGTTATTTCTCACTTCTGAATCAGTTGACAATTCGATTCTGACTTCTGGATCGGCTGACTGTCTCGCAGCAACTCACACTATCAACTCTTCGTCGTTCGCCAAACTCGTTCTATTAAAACCAACTGTCCAGCTTGTAGAGGGATGGTATGTGATAGGATTGCGTTTTCCCTTAACATCAGGCCCATTGTCGTTAAATTAGCATGAGTTACTTATAATTCGAACGGTAACAGGCCCGATTATGAGCATGCGCAACCATTGAAGTAATCGCTGTCAAATTTCTCTCTCAGCACCTCTTCTCTCTCGCTCTCATATTATTTTTTATGTACGATCTCTCTCTCTCTCTCTCTCTTACTCTTATAGCATTGTTATTGTCAGCCGTTCTCTCTTACACTCATAGCTTGGCCTTTGTTGTTGGTGCGTTCTCTCTCACTCCTGTAGACTAGGGCGTACCATCAACACGTCCCTCTCCTTTTTCCCCGCGGCGTATAGCTCACGCCGGCTGCCGTCGACTGCTAGATCTCTCTCTCTCTCTCTCTCTCTCTCTCTCTCTCTCTCCCTCCCTCTCTCACTCACTCGATCTCTCTCTCTCCCTCTCAATCACTCTCTCTCCCTCTCTCCCACTCTCCGCGCAATCGTTGTCACCGACGATAGCGCTCATAGTCATGTGTTATCACCAAGGCGATTCTGTGATATCGTCACAGCACGAAAACGATCGATTGAAAATACATAATCACTAGTGTTTTTCTTAGCAGTAAGTCTGAGGCGAAGGAGTAAGGAAAAAAAAGGATAACTATATAAATATATAAAACTTGTATTCTTTATTAATCGTCTCTACTCTATAGTTATCTGTACAGAAGGTACTGGCAATGTTGGAAGCACTCTTTTCACAAGGACTGACTCTGTCCGACTGACATCACGCTCATATAGGTAGAGGGGAGGAGAGACTCCATGCAACGATAAAGGAGCTTTCCGCGTTCCTTCATGCGTACATCTATATATATATGTGCAGTTCTCTGGTGAATTGAGAGGTCCAAATTTTTTTTCTTTTAAAATCACCTAAATTGCTTTGTAACCATCCCATATGTTATCCTGAATTTTTTCAGATTTTTTTCACTTCTAGTTTTTTAGTGGTAGAGGGTCAAAGTTGGTGATTTTAGCATTTTCTGC